>PEDP01000449.1:0-24389 GCA_002918395.1 Erysiphe pulchra | reverse complement strand
TTTAAATGCAAATTTCTTAGTGAAACCAAACTAAAATTTATTGGGATTGTAAATTTTTAAATTAGATATATCAAATAGAATAGACTATGCAGAAACCTTGAAAAAACGCGTACACGAAATAGCGAGATACCCGAACAGAGAAGTAAACAAAAATATGTCACGTGGCAGTTTTTTTTCGTGCCCTTTACGGTTCAATCCGTGTATGAGACGTATCACGTGAATCGTGACAAGCTAGTTAGTGTTAACGTTTCTCATTGGTTGAACCATACGCTACGTAGTTCATCTCATGTCAACATTATTAGATGTCTCCTCCCTGCACACATAAACATTCCCTCGGACACACAAGAAACGGATGAAATGTCTCTGAAGAGCAGTCATTCTCATCTTTTTCTTTTTTGTATTTATTACTCTACATTGCTGTGGCTAGGCCCATGGAGGAACGACAGAGGGATCTCGCACGTGCCTACTTTTTATAAGTCAGATCTTGAATTCTGTGGCCAATTCTTTAACTTCGAGTGGTTTCCTTCTACACGAGAAGTGGATATCACTCCAAAGAGAAAGATTTGATTCGCTGTATTTGTCTATATTTCTTTCGCTATTGTACGTATACAAAGGAATCTCGTCCTGTGCGGCAACGTGCCAGTAAGTAGTCCGTGGTGAGATCTAAAAGAGTTTCAGCTGAGCTCGTGCAGATGGAAGATGAAGTCTAGTAGAGTTGAGCCAGGCCGGACTAGATTTGACCGTTCGAGACTATTTTATTTTTTTCCTCACTAGTTCGCCTAATGATTCCGTCCGTTATCGAAATTCCATACAAAGTTACTTAAATATTTTATACGATGTTACATTGTTGTTGAAGGGATCAGCAGCTATCATCGTCCTTAATATTTCTTAAAAGACGGAGAATCGATTTAGTGTGAAATGTCCCTACCATAGCCAATTATCTTCATCTAAGCCTAGTTAAGACCCACTCTAATTCCTACACCCAGTCAGAATGGGTGTTTTTAAAAAGTATGAAGTTCAGCACCATGTTAGATGATAATTAGTACCTGACAACTCTAGTTTTGGCATTGAACCGTGTCTTTTAGGATAAAGTCTGGGTAAAGTTAGCAGTCTATCGGAAATTGCTATATGCAGTCTCGCTTATGAATCTTCATCGAACCTGCCGCGAAACATATCTACGATCCCCATCGTTGTTTCCTCCATCTTAGTCTATGCTAAATCTAGATTGTCTTTGCAAGGCTTGGTCAATCAGACTGATCATTTGAAATACGCCGTTTCTTACAAGCTTGAAACTTATTATTCCAGAAATTAATCTTGAGGATTTGTTATTCGGCATTGAACTATCTTGTCCCCTTTAGAGAAAGGTCTGTCCTCCCTGACTCTCATGGGGGGAAAAGTTTGTATGGTTCGTGCGCACCGAAAAATCTTTGTACTTCCAGCTTCCACAGGCTCCAGCGGAACTGCAAGAAGACATGATGTTCAAAATAGATTTAGTGATATCAAAATAAAGTTTAAAGACCTAAGTCTTTTTTTGGAAGATTTGCATAAGGTTGGATGTTCAACTCTGTTTGTTGCGGGATCCTGGTCACTAAGATCTAGATGCTAGGCCACAAAAGGCAGGATTTAAGTGCATCTCATTGGCCTCACACGAGATGAAACGCAAATGAAAAATTTGCCACGACCGCCTATTTCAAGCAGATAATTGTTGCTCAGACAGTCACGTGGACTTTCTATCTCTCCTATCGAAGTTAACGACACTTTATATAATATGTTTATTTCGTAATTAACAAACAGAGGTCTTACAGGTTATAAATATATCTCAACTTATTGGAACTTTGTATTGTTCAAAGTGTAGAACTAATCGGCTATCAAGCAGTAACTGTCGCTCAAAGAGACACCCTAATAGATCAGCGATTCTTGAAATCCAGTTACTGCGGGCCTCGAAAGCAAAGTATCGCTCGAGTCCATATCAGCACACCACCACCACAAACTGAAAATATCATTCAATCTTTATTAGTTCATCTAAATTGACCATGTCTTCTAATTATGGACGGCAAACCATTTTCAGAATAATTCAACTAAAATTCGGATAGCTACACTGGAATAGAGCTCGATTTTCAGGTCCAGAGCATGGCTGGATTATTCGAGAGTCAAATCCTTTGCTGGTTAGAGATTTTAGATTTTGATCAATCGACAGAAGTGACTAAGCATACATCTGCACTTTGAATTTTTTCGTTCGATCAGAGGACGCGTATGATACTATTGTAAATGCAATTGATTGTTGTCATCAACCAAATATATTTCTTTTACGAAGCGCTTCTGACACGGGTAAGACTTTTATATTTTGATTTATATTTCACTTGGCAGATTAATGCTTTTAGAACAGGGATAGATATTTGTATCTAGTCTTGTCCCCATAGGTAACGTACAGCCAAGATTTGTGCAAGGTATTACAGCTAAAATACGATGTAAATATGGAATTAACGCCAATTCACATCCTCGACGAACCTTTAACTTCACTTACTTTTTCATCACCGGCTCAGCTTTTTATGATGATCAGATATATTTGACCTTTCACTTATTTGGAACCAGAGCTAAGTTTTCCTGACTCGAAATTATGTGATGATTACTTCTCAGGAATCTCCATTAACACCCTTTCGGTATTAGTTAACACGAGATCAACGTATCTGAATCACTACTCTGGCGGATATTGGATTGGCATAAAGGAAACTTGCTCTGAAATTTAGTATTACTTAAATACAGGTTGGATCTAGCATGTAAAAGAAATCAATCTTACGATTCTCTTTATGGGATCGTTAAGGCTGTTTGGGAGTCAATAGTACCCAATTGACTTGATACCAGTGATACCATCACGGTGGAAGATCAACTAAGAAAAGGGCGCCCTTTCCTAGGGAATCATCGGAATCTAACAAACTACGGATGGTACTCTAGGAAAAGAAAGTCATAGTAACTCAAGCAGGGAGTGGCCAATTTCTGAAAAAGAAAGAGGATTGGTTGGTGAAATCGACTCGCGTGGGGACACCTTTTGTGCGCAGTGTAAATTCGATAGATGTATGATTTCCAGATCGTTATAAGAATAATCCATAAAGCTGTCTACGATAACACAATGAAACTTGATCATATCATAGAATCTCTAGAAAGAATTAACAAACACATTGTAGAAAGAACATTTCCTCACCAGATCAAATCACCTAAAATTCAATCTACAAAAAGTTATCCCTTTGAAACTAGAAATTTATCCCAGAGTGAATACTGTGTACTGTTGCATAGAGTTCTGAAGTAAGAACACTTCGAATAACTACTCTGCATTTTATGGAGTTCAATGGATTATATTTCCTAAGATTGAAAATATTTCTTCCTGTTTTTGGGAAGGAGTTTCAACAGCAAGTACTATTACAAAACCTATTTGAGAGGAGAAATCCTTATTGTTCACGAAGGATGCATCTACGAAAATAATTAATTTTGATTCATCTAAGTTGTCTCGTACAAAATTTAACCCTCTACTTTTATTGTTGATTTGCCATAGAGATCGTTTATTCAGGAATTTTGCATCTTCCTCGGATGGATTTTGGCCAGCTTATGCAGCAAATAATAAATCAAATGTTGCTTCGTGTTGGCAGACTATTACTATGTAAGCACCTCTTTCCCTCTGCGCAATAAACTCTTTTTTGAAAGAAGGGTGCTTCTTGTTGAGAAGATTGATTTTATCGCCCTGGATTTTTGGCTTAAGATGGGTTAAATTTTCAATCTGAGTGATATTAAATACTAGCCAATTATATAGTTCTAGTATTTCCACAGGCTTGGGAAGAATTTTTGCGTTTTGGATCTCGTCATTCTTAAAACGAATTCAGGGTTGCCGATAAACAAAGTATCGTCGGTTTGGATACCAACCACACCAAATAGATCTAGTGTTTTTGTCAATAGCAAACACGTGGATTGGACTATATGGAGTTATTCGATATGTTATTTATGGTATGTTTGAAACCAGTGTAATCCAGCTTTCAGATTACCATATAGAGGCTTCTTTATTTGTAAAACTGAGTTTGGTGGTAAATATTGTTGTATCCCTCTTGGTAGTTTTACATAAATATTTCGATTTAAATTTGTAGTTTGTTGCACGTATGCCTGATACGTCGCGTAAATGTAAGTCAAGGTTTGTTGATGCAGCAATACAATTAAGAATTCTCTAACTTGCTCTCTGAATCGTGGGGGATTGCGTAAGGACGTCACGCTTCCCATCATAATTTTTTTGCTTGTATTACCAGCCTAGATTTTTCGAAAGGAGTATTAAGTATTTGTGGCTTTACCCTTAGCTTCACTAACAAATCGCGATTTAATGAGTCGTTTGGTAATATCAGGGTTTATTTTTATTTCAAATACACCTTTTTGACAATAAACTATAAATTTCTCTTAATCTTGATTGAAAAATAGAGGATTTTCATTAATTAATTCTCCTTCTTCACGAAGCTTTCTCAAAATTATAATATCTTCCAGCTCTTTTTGAGAGAGAAAGGTAGTTTTTATGTAGTTTTGATTTTGGGTATATCGAGCTGGTAACTGGCATTGTCGGGGAGGGTTTCTTCTAATTGTATTAGTTTCATTAATAGCATTTTCATGATTAGATGATTTAATATTGTTATCATTATTATCATTTATTTCACTGGAATGAGGTGAATCATTGGTATTTTCTTCAAAATAAGGTTTAAACAAACTTTGGAGTTAATAGGTAGCGATCGGGTTTGATCTATTTGTGGGCCACTTTGTTGACGAAGCGCATGTTATCTATTATTATAAATTTTTGTAACCTCTGCCATTGCTATTTCTATAGCTTTAGATCTTGCGAGAATAGAAGGGGCGAGGGGATCAAGTTTAGATATTCACGGGTACGCGCTAAAGACTAATAGTGTAGGCACTAGGCCATCCATCAAGGCCTGCAGTATCATTTACTGCTTTAACGGCCATTTATAGTATCATTCCTTTAATTGTACCGCACTTAAATTATTTCATATCGTCCGAAATGACACAATAAGCCCGACGTAATGATAGATGGTATCTTTCAACTAGCCCAATATTGTTATGTGCTTGCTTCAATTGGTGCTGATTTTGTTGATATTGGCATTGAATCTGCAAGTTGCCTAAATTCATTTCCAGTAAATTGTGTACCCACGTCATGGCTTATAATATCTAGATATGTATCGATCCAACATGTTCGTTAGGTTTTCCACACTATCTGTGACGAGATATCCTTCAACCATCTAGCTGATTGAAATTTTGTTGCTTCATCAACTATATGTAAAACAGGTTTTTTTCCATCATTGTCTATACACATTGTATCCACGATGATATTATGATTGAATTTCAAGTCAATATCATGTAGAGTAAATTTAAATCAACGTGGGAAGCACCGAATTTTTGGCAAGATTTACAATATTTTGTTATATGTTCAATTATTTCTGGGTCAACTTTGTGTTCAGAGTGTGTCATTAAATTTACAAAGCGACGAACAAAGGGATGACCAAATCTTCTGCGAAGTTGGCGTAGTTGATTTCTGATAAGTAGCTTGTTTCCGTTACATGTTGCATAAACATGTCCCCCAGCAGAAGAATGCATGTCCGTAACGTCAAATTTTAGGAAATGACTTTTTACTACTATGGATTCGATTGGTAAGGTTATTGTAAAACACACAAAGATTTTAAATGTCGTTTAGACACAATAGGAATGAGGTTTTAGCTTCTACAATATGGGATTTAATCGTGCCAATTGGTGTAATCATGTCAATAGATCCAATCTAAGAAGTTGCACCAATTCAAAACTGTAAATCTACGGAACCTTTAGTAGACTCATCTATTGGAACTTTCTCGAGATTCTGGAGTGCAGTCCATTAATCATATCCCCCTGTTAAGAAATTTGCTGCACCTGTGTCAACAAAAATTCCTTGAAATCGAATAAGTCCATAGCGAGAGTTTAAATTTTGCTGGTTGAGATTCTTTAAGTTACCTAGAATAGCATGCTCTGTTGCTTAATTTGCTAGGATAACTGCAATTTTTGCCCCGATTATTTCATCATCGCACTCGGTAACAAATACGTTAGTTGATTTTTCATCTTGATCATCCGAAATGAGTGCAGTGTCGAGTATAAAACCATCCATAGAATTTTGAAAATCATTAGAATAGCTCCCTGGACTTGAATTTGTTATGTGATTGTCTATTGGAAGTTCCCCTTCAATTTTGTTTTTCGTTTTAAACTTAATTTGATTGAATGCCTATTCTCTCTCTTTCTTAAAATGCTTCGTTGACCGGCACCCAGTTTCTTTGCAGACTATATATCTATTTTTATTTGGGACTTCATTTGCTTAAGCACCTTTGAGCTGCTAAGACCATTGTTCTTAACACTTCTAAAAATACCCGTGTCGATTCGGGTTGAGTGTAGGAATTAGAGTGGGTCTTAAGTAGGTTTAGATGGCAATAATTATCTTTATCAAGAATATTACGCGCTAAATTACTTCATTGTCTTTTAGAGTTATTAAAAGTAATGGTAGTATTTCTGCCGCATTGCTCTGATTCAAAGCGCCAGGACAAGATGCAGACCTTTTAGTCTGCAGGTTAAAGACTCTTGAGTGTCATTAGACACAGCTAAGTGACTCTCCGTAATACCGCAGTCTCAGATATGGAACATTCATCTTCACAAGATGGTCAAGCAGGGCTTGAATAAGCGTACGTCCATCGATGAAATTCCAAATTTTCTTTGATCGAAGGTTAGACATATCTCGTGAAAGTAATATGACTTCGGGTTCTTTACGATGCAAATAGGCGATGATCCTATGTAATTTATCTGTTCCTATGGGATTTTTGAGGAAGCCAATTTAGACTTGATACTATGAGCAATTTCAATATCATTTGATTTTGAGGGCATATTTCGTGTGTATGGATCGCCAGTCTGTTGCACAGACACTACTTTTGTACTATAGTAGAATATCAATATTTAAACCCCATAAGACGGTATGGAGCATTAATAAGTTTGCCATTATTTCCACAATCGTGATGTATACCGCTGATCTCATACTTCAAGAGGACCCCTTCTATGTTACCTCCTTTATCTGAAGTCATGTAGAAACCTTACCCATTAGCCTATTCCTTGATGTAACTAAACTTCGAAATCCTTCGCATTTACAGATTTCACCAGCTCTCGACCTAGATACAGCTTATCAAGAGTATGGAGGGACTTATCAAACTGGCTCATGATATTCTTATGCAGACTGTTTTTACAACTGCTGGCGCAAAGAAGTGGTGGAATTGTTTACGATCGTTCATTTTTATTTCCCCCTGACTGGTCTCGTTTACAATGGTACAATCGCCGATAAACCGCCTCCTGAAGACTTTCGGATCATACAAGAAAGGAAGTCATTGCCCTCGCTGTATTATGGGAATTTCTTCAAGAATACTATTAGAAAAAGCGTCTCGTCGAAGTAATTAATTGAAGATTTAATTTTCATGGAAAACAGAACGTAGCATGGAACCACGTTTTTTTCCCCGCTGAAGCTGGCCCACAGCTGGGTTGTACGTGCACACCATCAACGCATAATATTTCGCTTAACAGCATAAATAAGTCAGCCAGCCAGCCAGCCAGATTGGGACACATCATTAATAATGGGCATAACTAAATTTATGCAACACTTTAAAAATAAATTTTTCAGCGTAACTCAATAAACCTTGTACAAATAAATGTACAACCAGTACAAAATTTTTAGGTCGCATGTTCCCAAACACCGACATGACAAGTATGCATGCACATTTTGCCAGAAGCAAGCAGGTTTGTAGAAAACTTTTCTCTCTCTCTGGTTGGTCGCCGGAATATCAACTTCACATCGTTTTTTTTTGTGGTTTTTCACCAAATTACATGGCCCCTCTCATAAGTCTTGACTTAGCAAATAATAATTTCAAAGCCACTTTTTGGATCTTCCAAAAAGATCGAAAAGTTTTAGAATCAAAATAATACTCGTAGGCCTGTCGTTGAAGCCTAAATTTTACTTTTATTAATCTGTTTTTACAATTTGAAGGGGTATTTGCTAACATTGCCTACAATAGAGGTCAAGTGATTATCTTAACAAAATCCTAACTTTAGAAATAGCTATCCCCGTTTTCTATTCTCTTCCAGGCAACACAGCCCACGTAAAATATTAATGTCATTAATATTATTTCTCTTTTTTTTCCTATTGCAAAGCCTGATTTGACATATAAAATTAACGCCCGCGCCTTGTTCCTTGGTACTGTATGACACCCATCCGCCCGGTCACATTCTGTACCCTGTAAATGACCCATTACTGTCCAGAAACTCAATGACAAAATAAATAAAGCAAAAGAAGAAGTTTTTAATTAGCTGCTAGTCGAGCAAAATGTTTACTCCAGATCCAGCCAACAGTATCGCTTATATCGTCTTGGTTTTTTGCCAACCAAAGTTCTCCCTTTTCTCCTATCACATCGAAAATCTAATACGTGTTAGTCCATTAGCAATTCACATAAAGTTAAACTTACCTCGCCTGCCTGATAAGTCAAATAGGGATATCCTGCTTCCTTTTTTGTGGCACTTATATTAAATTCAAAAAGAGACGCGGCAAGATATAAAACTGTATAGCCTCGGGATCTACTTCGATCTCTTGAAGAAGCTCTTGACTGACTAAAATTTCCATTCTCCAATGGCAAAGACGAGTGGAAAATTCCAGAAAGAGGTCGAGCCGACTGAAGAGGTCCATCATGATAAGATCCATGAGTTGATACAGATTCTCTCCTACGATATGTATTGTAATCACTGCTTACGCGCAAACCGCTTTCCGAAGTAAAACTTCTTCTGCCAATATTCTCAGAGGGTGAGGTAGGAACTCCTCGGTTATGAGCTTCCACAACTGTTGAAGTATTTATACTATTAGAAGGAGACTGAAAGCATGAACATGGCTGACTTCGGTTGCCACTATAGATGGTACTGGATCTTTTTGCATTTGTTGACTCGGTTCTTGTAAGTTGTGAGGAGTTACCAATATCTGAAATCTGGCGTGAATGACTTCCAGATTGAGGTCCTCGAAGGCTTGGCTCACGCCAGAAACCTCCATTAACAATACCGAGCTCTAAAAGTCGGCTCTCCTCGAACCTGAAATCTGATATAAATTGATTAATAATTTCACTGATATCTCTTGAAACTTCGTTATCCTCTAATACTATCTGAAACCTCTGTACCCAGATTCCAAACCATTTTCCTTGAATGTAAATTAAACGCTCTAGAATGACCTTTCCCATCTTTTCTGTTAATTGAGAAAGCTTCGGAAGTTCGAATTTCAAGGTTTCGTGTAATGCGGAATATTCATTGCTAAGATTCTGTAATTTTTCATCGATTTTCTTTCCTTGAGCTTTAAGTGTTAAAGATTTTTCAAAATCAATCTTACGCTTATCACGTTTTTTCATGGCTAATAGAGGCCCATTGTATGCAGAGATCATCCTTTCAAACGGTTCTATAACGAATTTTCGGACCTCAAAAATCTAGGCTTGTTAGCTGTGGGATGTTTAAACTAATTGGGGGGGTTAACGATTACATGTTCTTCAACAAACTTAGTCCCGATTTCTCGCATTGAAACATTAAACCTTGCCCACTTGCTTTCAATCTCTGGATAACCTGCTGGACTCATCCGCATGATTAGCTCTATAGTTGACAGAAATCGTAGGTAGTCATTCACGTAAATAGAGACCTGTCGTGTGTAGTACTCAGCGTCTCGAAGAACTACTTGTAACCTTAGATAATCGTCTCCAAATTTTTCAGACATTTTCATGTATGTTTCATCGTCTTTTATACGATTAGCGTTTAAGTTAGCCTTATCACTCCGACGGCCAAACGCCTTTGCAATGCCTATCCGTACAACATCAGATTCTTTTCGCTTTCGACCAACGATTTTAGCAACCATATGTATCCTTTTCTTCAAGTCATCAATATCTTTAAGAAGCTTCGATATTTCTTGACAA
Organism: Erysiphe pulchra; assembly: GCA_002918395.1. NCBI lineage: Eukaryota > Fungi > Ascomycota > Leotiomycetes > Helotiales > Erysiphaceae > Erysiphe > Erysiphe pulchra. The sequence goes on along the minus strand of PEDP01000449.1, from coordinate 14,364 downwards.
CAAGCTATCAGCGCTTCAGAGTCTGGATGAGTCTCTGGAGTTGTGTTTTGTATTTGTTTAAGCAAAAGTTGATAACGGGTTATTCTTTGTACAGGCTTTACAAGGAGAGCATCAAGATCCCAAGCAGCTGTTAGATCCTTCGCCACAATATTACATTCACTCAACCAAACTTTAACCGCTGGGTCTTTTTGTAAGTCAACCAATCGGGAACTTGCAGATTCGCTATTTTTTAAGAAATTGGTATAAATTACTTGCATATTCGGCAAGTGCTTACCAAAGCTAGCACCGATGAATGTTTCCTTATCTCTTTGTTCCTCTATCTCATCAATTAATACTGTCTCGACAGATATTTTATCCAGCTCTGAAAAGGATGTAGAGTTGTCTGATCCACTTGTTTTTACTTTAGGCCCTCGTGGACTGTAAATCGGTAATGCTGCGAGCTTCAAGTCTTCTAAAAAAGTGTTTGAAAAAGATACGATTTCTTCGGTGTTACGGAATATTATTTTAATGTCGCTAGCCTCTAGATTTGGACAAGCCTCTGCAGTTCCTTTGTATATTTCTTCAACAACATTCATATCTTTAAAATAGACTGCTTCAGTATCAATCAGTTCTTTTATTGCCATTTTTCTCTGATATAAGCGTTTACGATTTTCATCCCTAAGACGCATCTCTTCTTCAGTCTCTACCTGACCTGCTACAGATATTCCAGCGTTTAGATTGGCATTAGCTTCTTTTTTATCATAGAGATCATTATGTGTATTAGGTTTGGGAATCGATTCCTTACGATAATAAATGTCTTCGCTTGAGGTCCTCGAGTTCGAAATGTTTGTGGAGACTCCAGAAAGTGGACGAGGGATACTAGAGGCTGATGATGAGCTACGATGTACTGGACTTGACGTCGATCTTTGAAATTTTTTTGGTGATGACGGAACATACTTAAATTGCTGTCTTTGAGTTGGTACTGTATCAGTATTCAATGAATAATTCTGTGAGAATTTTAAGCTAAAGCCTTCCCCAGTAGATACTGGAGGTAGCTGGGGACTGATGTTTGTATTCTGAAAGCTTGTTGACGGAATTAAGCTATTCCCAGGAGGTTTTTGGGGAACCACTAACGATAACTTTGAGTTTTTTGGTGGCGGTGTTGGCCTTTCTTCATATGAGCTTGGAGGGAATACAGCGTCCTTAATAGATTGTTTACGCCCTGTATACTCATGCTCTATTCCGACTGAAAAATCCGTTTGCCATGAAGAGTGTTTACTAAAGATTCCTTGGGAGGAAATGGCAGAACGATTTTCAGAGTCAAATAGACCATTTTCCGATGCTTCATAATATGTCTCTGTAAGAGGGTGTTGAAAATCTCCATAATCATTTGGAAGAGATTGATTTTTTGTTATATCTGAAATTCCGGGAGAGTTTTTAAAATCATGTATTTCTACATCATATTTATCGTAAATATGATGCTGCGACTGATTGCTATCCACGTCATTTAAAGTACTCTCTACATTTTTTGGTTCCTCGGAAGCCTCGCATGCATGAAAATGCGATTCTGAGCTCATATTAAGCATTAAAGAGCGACGGAGTAGAGTATCTTCGTCTTGGAAAGCTCCTGGAGGACATGGATCTTTTCCAAAGAAGTCGTATCCAGATAAAGGCTCAGCAGATATTCCGTTCGCTTTAACTACATGTTTATCTATTATTATATCTCGAAAAATAGATTCGGTATGCTCTTTATGAGATTGCTCACTTGATATTGACTTTTCAAAAGGGACTGGGCATTTAATAGTTGATTCATGCATTGGGTTGGAAGCACAGGTCTCCGTTGAACATTTTACTTCCAACTTTTTAACAACATTAGGGCAGATCTCATCATCCTCAACATAAGAGCCAGGTACCCCAAGAATAGGTAGATCTCCTGGTATAGCATCAAAACCTTTTGATCTCTTGCGTAATATATTACTTTCGATTGGAGAGTAAAATAAGCCTGCAGGAAGAGTTGGTGAGTCCATCTGTTCGGTGCTAGAATTTTTAGTCTTGGTGGTATTATCTTCTGTCATTTTACAAGAAACTTCTGATTGAGTTTGAGACTGTTCATTTTCCCTTAATTTATTTGATACAGGTGACGAACTTACAAGCTGACTCCTAGAAATTGGAGATTTTGAGCTTAGTGGAATTTTTAAATTTGAAGTATGTGGTGGCGTTGTCGATCTGGTACCTAAACTTACAAATGTGTTGACTTTGGTATCGGCAAGATCACTATGGTTTCTATTGTGGGCCTTAGGGCGACTCATATCCTGAACAACTAGTTCACAACTAGATATAGGCAAAGATGAATTCGAGATCTTAGATTCAGAATCATGAGGCTGAACACTCGGATCAGACGTCCTTCTTCGACGTCGAGCTCGGTTAAACGTTTCTGTGGATTTCTTCTTATCAAATTGGCGAACTTCGCCAAATAGAAATGTTGGGGACACAGGGGAAGTTTTCGTAATAGATTGTTTAATGCTTGCGCTCCTACTATAAACCATATTTGACACTCTCGTCTTGCGGGCTGCGCCAGAAGGATTATGATCCGATTGAGATGTAACTTTATCTTTCGAGAGAGCCTCAACCTGTATCTCCTTAGTTGGTATTCTTGCTTGCCCTTTCCCCCTTGGTGAATTAATTTTCTTATCAGTTATTTTGAGTGTGCTGCTTGTTGTCTGATCACCGTAATTTGAATCGAATCGCCTCAGTAAGTTTTTGACACTTGGTTTTCCAGCGATAGAATGATTATTTAGTGCCAGTGATGACATGGAATTAGCAAAGCTTCTATTTTCTAGAGAAGTAGACACTGAGCGCGAAGGTTTGAGATGTGCTCGAGTAGTCCAGGGGGAATAGTTTGTCGTCCCATTTTCCTTCAGCTTTTCCACGGATGATGATGTAGGCCTAAGTTCTGGTGAGGTGACAGCTTTCCCTAAAGTATTTATCTGGCTATTTATTACATTGGCTTGCTTAGAGATACCTAGCTGAAGATTTTTGCCGTTGTTTAGAGAGTCAGGTAAATCCTTACGTCCAATTTTCGTAGAAAACACCTTTTGAGACGTAAAGGACGGTATCTTTGAGGGGTAAGAAGGATTTAGCTCGCTCATGAAGTGAAGAGGTTGGCCCAGAAGTGGATTTTCCTTGATAAATATTGGAGGATTGAAATTCTGGTTAACATCCTTCTCCATTGTTTCTAAACATCTGGGAGGCCTCGATTTTGTGTGGTTAAAGAACTATCGACAAAATGTTCAGTAACCCTTTTTCTTTAAGTCAACAGCATTACTGATAGGGGGGAGAGAGACGATTACTCAATCAGAGGGAAAATAGTACAATGGTAGTGGTGAGAGCATAGATAGACACTCTTTGGTAGAGTCTACCGCGCAGGTCGCCAGTCAATGAAGTGGGGCAGACAGCTGCGATTCGTTGGAAGTTGGAAGAAATACAGCCTAACTAGATTCAGGCTAGCAGGCGCGAAGTTTTTGGTTGAGACCTTGGTACGGGAAACCGAAATAAGTGAGATTAGGTAAAGAAGGGGATAACAAAAAGTGTAGAATTTACTCCCAGTAGAAAGATGTATGTGACAAAAGTAAACTTATAAGCAAGGGACTAAAGGGTGCGGGTTCAAGTACGGGTACGGGTACGGGTGCAGCGTAGGTTGGGATTAAAGAACAGCGGGACTGTTCAAAACCTCGCCTGAAGAGAACTCGGCATCAAATTAGGATATGCGCATGCGCCTGAACGAAGCTATAGTCAGTAAGTCTCAGGTCATAAGAGTTGATACTTTATTTCGGCCTATCACAGTAACATCGGGCTTACTCATCCCATTTCTTTCCCCACTGACTACAGTTCATTCAGTCGTCTGGCAATACATGTACATATCTGACTAGGAATTAATAACATTCATCTGTCACATGGAAACTACAGCGAAGATATCTAGGAGACAGTCTTGCGATCAATCATTTTAAAATAATTTAAGTACCTGCTATGCCACCACCATCCAATCCACCCGTTTCTGTACAAACCACTCACACACTTCTCAACGACCCAAAATAAAATCTCTCCAAACATCCAATACTATTCTGGCTCCATACTGGTGACAGTCTGTATAGATGCAAGAATCTTCATTTGCAGATCTCGAAAATTTCATTTCGTGTTATCCCTCGACTTAACGATTGGATACTTTATTTAGTGTGCGATAGGGAACTATCAGTCACAAAATAGTATAGCTATGAGAAGGAAGAGACTGTCTAGTGTGGTAAACTGTGTGGCATAAATCCTGCTTGTAAAAGCTCTGATTTATTAACTAAAGCTATCACAGTTGTAGTGTTTATCTGGATGGCTTTAAGGTTTCAGGACACCCCGGTTGATGCTATTCATCTAAATGAAACCAGTTGTCATTGTTAAAGATTTTTTTCTGATCATGCAAAAGGATGAGCCAGTTCTGACTTTTCTTTGTAGCTTCAGCCACACACTCATATAGAACTTTAGTCTTTCTCTCTTCTTGCATATCATCTCGGTTCAGCCCAAGACGGTCTACACTGCCGCAACTTCAACCTAATTCTTCGGAAGAAAATGCTTTGCAGTTCAGACTTCCCACATCTGAGCAAGAGAATTCAAAGTCACATAAATAGGCAACCATCATCGAAATCCGGATTGCCCTAGCGAGGAAGTTCGAGTCAACCTGGAACAATGAAAGGAACCTAACAGGCATTGTAACACATGACTAGGCATTCATAGAAGAAAGATCAATAATACAAAGATTATATACATTTCTATGAAAAGTATGATGAAATTTGGCATGCCATGCAAGGTGTTTATTCGTAATTATCCATTATTTCCTTTCCACTATTACACGTACCGTGACGACGTAACACCCATGACCTATTGTGTTGAACTGATTTGCTTTACCGCATTCTTTCGGCGTCTAGCATTTAGCGTTATCTTTCAGAGATTATCATTGAATAGCGTTGACTGAGACTTGGAGCAATTTCTTGTTACCAGTCATCCTTCCCACCGTGATCGATCAATATGCTCCGGATCATTAAGCACTTACTTGTAGGAGATGATCACTACAAACGACAATGCATCTCCTGGGAAGTCCTATTCGGAAGCCAGAAGAAATAACTATCCGGCAACCAAAGTCTTGTTTAAACTAAAAAAAGTAAAGATTTGCACTATAAACTGTTAGCGAGATTACACTTAAGGTTTGGATTTTCCTATACCTTGCTACTATAGCCTCATATACCACATGGGCTTATCCCTTGGCGGTCCACTTTTTGCGGGAGCTAAAAGCTTTTAATAGATTTTCTAAACCCTTTGAGGAAACGCTACCTTTGAATTCTATAGAGTAGGAGTCATAATCCAATTGCTGTCGACCGAAAATGCATTGCTGGTTACCGCTAAGAGTATCTATAAGTTGCTGAGGAAAGTGATTGTCAACAAGTTACGTTTAAATGATGCCCTATACGTTTTTAAGAGTTTCAAGTCGCCAGAATTTAATTAAGCCACCGTCAGTCTAGGAAATCAAAATCTTTTCCTAGATAAAATCAATTGTGAAGTTTATAATATCACTTCGTTAAAGCTAAGGTGCTATGACATTCGATTGGGCTTGCTTACTAATTTTTCCCGCTACTACTTTTCAACCCACCAATGGAAGAGAGAAAAAAGTTGTCCGGTCATGCTGGAAGCAACATAAGGCATGAATTTGTGGTTTAGTTACGGTTGTGTAGAAATGTATGTTTTGAAAACAGAACCTTTGACTGACCAGTCGTTCCCTCAGGGCCGGCCCTTGCAAGTGTAGAAAACTCCGTAATCCGTAGGTTTTTTCTTCGCACATTACGCAAGCAAAACTCGAAAAGAGAAGGCCTGACTGTAGGGTATACCTTGACTTTATTTAACGTCCTTATGGAGTCTAAGACTATCAAGGACAGGAGATCATAGATCATGACTACGTGATTTAGATTAATTGTACACTCACACTCAAACAGTATTAGCGAATACCACTACGAGAAATGAAGTTACCACTAATCCGTTCTTCCGTTAATATCCAGAAAAGGGAAAATCCAAAAAAACCTTTGGTTATTCAGTTGTGCCTCTATAAACGTATATATTTCACTCTCTAAGAAGGTATGGTATACTAGATTCGAACCAATGGTCTTGGTGGGTGTCAAGACTACTCAAAACTCTACTTAGAGGGCCAGCCCGGATAGCATAGTACTACATCAAACGACCTATACCCTGATCAAAGAGGTGCAAAATCTGGCGCGCAAATAGGGCGTGAATACGAGGGGGAGCACTCGGGATGAGAGATGCCTTCGAATTTCATTGGATCTGAGGCTGGAAGTAAATTAAAATTTTCAGACTCTAAGGCATTGATGAGGCATGTTAGAGCATTTAAGGCCGTTTGCTTTTGGTAACCAAAATCATTGCCTCCAACATAATTCTAATTTTGCTGTTTTAAAGCGGGCGGTCGGTCTACTCCCATTTTAGGCTTAGTGCTTCCTAGATTAGGACTAACTTGTAGTAGGCCTCCCTGGATCCCAATGACGTAATTATTGCCAGTTGCGTTTTCTCAACACCACACACAGGCTTAGGATGCCCAATTGTGTAATAATTAAAAATCTAGGCATCAGGCTACAAAGTTTAGTCCCTTTATCTTTTTTGAGGGGGTAGGACTTGGTCATGATATAGGCGTTGAAAGTTCGGGATGAAATCACAGAGATTCCAGCACAACTGCAGCATGATTAATTCAATCTCCTGGTAAAGCTTCCCACTATCGATGATCCATTTGTATGCTACTTTGTTTCGATTCTGATGCCAGATAAATTCCATTCCCCAACAGTTTTGAGATACGAAGAGAATAGTGGGCCTCTCTCTTATCGGATATGACCGACTGTCCCGTCTTGTCTCTTCCGTATCTTGCCATGGGATACAAACCATTGGTGTTTGTTGTTTGTAGTCATGAATGCTGCAATAGAAAACTTAATTTCCTACCAGCAAAACTAACATTCATTAGGATCTGAAATCACAAAAATAAGTTTGAGACGTTAGATTGCTAGGATATTTACTCAAGCCAATCATAACGGCGCCCTGGATACAATCTCTCTACCAGCTCGTAGGGATTAACTATACAGATGCACATTTCCATTTCATTCCCGAAGTAATAATTTACTGGATCCGCCAGGAGACACAACCATCAATTGGAAATAACTCCAATGACAAATTGAATCAGGTAAAATAACAAAGTAAACATGAAATTGTCTCGCCATGAGTTCCAACAACGGGGTGACAATATTTACAACTTATTTACACTACATGAGAAAGGCATATTAATGATACATGTAAGACCCCCTGCAAATAGGGATACAATTCACACAGTTACTTATCAAATAGAAATATTGAAGTATACAGCAAAGGGGGTATTGGGTATAGTAGTCTTAAAATACAGCTATTGACAAAAAAAAACTTCCCACTGCTCATTGAAAGAGCCCCAGCCATCATATTAATTTCTTTTACGATTCTGAGATAGTGTGCCTCGAGTTATTCAGTTTTCTGCTCCGAGGCAGCTACGAATTAAAGCCAAGTCGTCCGTTCCATAATGCATCGCTTGGTTGCTGGGTGGGAATTAACTTCCTACTACTCTTACACATACACTAGTCGCTGTCACTATGTCCATCAAAATAAAGATCATAACCTCATTCAGACTCTCATGGAATGTGAGACACAGTAGATTTAGAGCCGTAAGAGAAGGTTGAAAAGATAATGTGCCGAGTTCTACGGCAATGGAGTTGACAAATCTATCAGCTAGCAAGCAAGCTACCTCTACTTTTTTGCAGTTAGAGTAGGTAGTAAAACACTGTGTAAACTTCATGTAGCTATCAATCTATCCATCCGTTTTGCTGACTAGCGTGTGTTTAACCATGTCCGATTCTCGCTAAGTGCACGGCATTATTAAAAAGACAATGTGTCTTAACTGGGCTTATTTAAATATTTTTTCCACGCTAAATTAATTGCCTTAACGTCTTTTTTTGGGGGGGGGGGGGGGGGGGGTATTAATGTACAAATAAGAGTAGAAAAAATATCCATCCATGGTCAGCCAAATTTTTTTTGTAAAATCTTTTTTTAAATTATTCTCACTCACTCTGTCTCTCTCGGATCCCTACTTAACTGATGCCAAAATCGATATGGGGGTGTTTATTTGATAAAATAAAAAGCATAATGAAACTATTGTTGATTGTCCTTAAAAAACTCATAAATCCTTAAAACAAAAAAAAAATAAAATAAAAAAGGTGAAGCAATTTAGCGTCAAATATCCCTGTTATAGCCAGTGTTAGGACCCACTTATATCCTGCTCTGAGCCTAGTAAAGTTTTTGGAGTTCGTGAATTTTTTTAAGAACAATGATGGTAGCTAAGTAGCGTCATAGTTATCGATAAGTGTCAGTCTAGAGCGATCTATTTTTTTTTTCTTTCCCTTCCAGGCTATAGTTGCGGAAAATGTACAATACAACTGATCTGCAGCTCGTAGGCGGGGGGGTGAGGTTTTATGCTACATGATGGGTTTTTCTAATAACATGGTAATTATTAAAATTTTCAGGGAGTCCCCCCTCACCCCCAAAAAATAAAACTGGATAAGGGCATTTCTATTTTTCTTTTGATTTTAATTTCGTCTTTCCAAGACTGCACAAATTGAGGATATAAGATATCGTAGAAAGAGCGTTTTTTTTTTTTTCCAAAAATATCTTCTCGAAAAATACATGGCGAAGCTGCTCCTCTGATTTAGATTTAGATTTAGATTTGTATTTTTTTTATTTTTTTGCCTTGGCACAAATCGGAGGGGTGTGCGCGAGTCAAGTGAGACGTTAAAACAAATAAGATATTCCCTAATCTTCAGAGGAGTAAGAAAGAACCGGATGAATTTGATATCACCTCAACAGTGGAATTTGAGCAGAAGAAAACGTAATATTCAATATCAATAATCGGGATTTCCTATTAAATGCTCAACTCTAGTTTTATTTCACCTTAAACTCACCAACTAAAGTTAAACCTATTGTCCCAAATGATGTTTACTAGAGAATGTTTGAACTATGGATGTAGCTAGCTTTAATAAAGAACTTCTAAATCTAAGTCCTCACTAGGTTCCACTTCGAAGTTAAGGTTTTTGATGGTCCAAGATATAATATTGGTGCTTTTTAAGGCGCGTGGTCCAGTTCGTACTTTGGTATTAGCCGTTCCAAGTGATGATGTGATGACCTTTGACGAAGTAGGTAGTTTGCTTCATCTACACAAAGTCCAGCGCCCTCATGGAGATTAATCTTGTCAAATCGGTTGACGAAGCGACGGATACTACTCGCTCAGCAATTAAATAATTATTGGTGGTACTTTTGAGCCCATTTTACTGCAGTCCCGTTAGACGCGAAAGCAAAAATGTTTTGCGCGTTGCCTCAATTTTCGGGCGACCGTGGCAAATTTTGCTTTAGAGCTAAGTCCAATGTAATTGCAAGCAGTTCTCACTGATCTATACTTTTTCTATGCAGAAAAGTTAATAATTGGGCAGGATGTGGGCATTTCCTTATGTCTGGTTGTAAAAATATGGAAAATGGGCCCTAGACAAAAGTAGCGTGTGGTATTGCTTGAGGGGCAGGGACTCGATAGGATCTGCACCGAGAAGGAAAGGATGGCTGGCGTCGCCTATCTACGCAAGGATCGTAACGCCCGAAATACCGAGTTCCAAGAGCAACGATCATGCTGTTTATTAGCTCTCATGCTCTCCCTAAGGAGGGTTTGCCAAGCGCACAATTCATTGTAAACCATTTACGCCGAAACAAACGAAGTCTTGACAAACGAAGTCTTGGATGAGGAAGAATAAAAGGCGAAGTATGTGTCGCCTGCTTGTCTCTGTTTTCTCATCTCGGACCAGCGCGACTTAGTGATTCAATCAGACCCCTATTGCTTGGTTTGCATGGGTTTGTAATGAGAAAAGTGTCCGGCCATCAAAACTTGTTTGCTGCCAGGAAAGCGTAGATACAACAAAACGCTTGGACTCAGCTTGTGGTTAGTTCCCGAAGAATAAGTATATCAGGGAAGAAAGACTTGCAAGGTGCGTATTGCTTGTCCTATATTCCCTCCTTCCTTCCAACGGGTGCATAGATAGTCGTTTTTGTCTCTCCTTAACATCTCTTAATCCCCAAACCATAGAAAAGAAAACATAGCTTTTCAAATAAATAATCAAAACCCAGAATTTGTTTGCACACGAAAGATGTTGTTGCAGAAATTTAATTTACCGTACCACTAATTCCCTTTTTTTGGTCTCATTTGTCGGTCTTTCAGAAACTGCCTTGCTTCTTTAAATTCTTGAAATTTTCTTAATCAACATCACTCTCTGATTGATAGTGGGGACGGAGTAAACGATATATACCAAAACTTTAAACGAGGGATACTAAAGTGACGTCATTTACAAACCAAAAATTCGAAATTCGGTAATACCTCGCACCTACGATCAAGTCACATGTATAATGCACTAAGATACGACAGTCTTCCAACACGCTGCAAAGCTTCTTTTGAGGGAAAAAAAAAATTGCCCGACTTTGGTTTACTAACAATCATTAGAAGTGAATCAATCTAGTTGGATCAACGTTCAGCAGTTTAGTTCTGGTGAAATGAAATGAAATTCAAATTGATTCTGATAAACTCGATCTAATAATACGAGAGAAATTTGGTCTTTACATGATTCTACTTCTACTTGTTATATAAGAGTTGAGTTAGTCCTCTTACGTGATCAAGCCACATTCTTCATACACTACGTTGTATTTCAGCCAATTATAACCAGTATGTATTTTTCATTTTGGCTTAGTATTCCTTACACAACTTGGTGATCATTCATTGCAATTAATTGAAGTCCAATGGCTTTATTCTCATTCCTAGATATGAGAATTCTCACAATGATGTTAAATATTCACTCCGAACGAAATTTATATTGGGCCCTATGAGATTGCTTGCAACTAGAGCAAGTCGGTGAAACTCAGGCTCTTACTGCACGTCATTGGTCTCTCTTGGAAGCCCTTCGAATTGACTATTTATTTTATTATTCCCGTATATTCGAGATACCTCAATACTTGGCTGTATGAAGAGTAATATTCCCAAGAGTAGCATTCGGAGGTTAGATCGGTACCATCACCAGTTTTTCTCTGAGTCGGAATAATAAAGTGAGTCATCTCCATGAGCATAGATTCTATGGCCACATGGAAAACACATCGTTCGTGTTAAGGCACTCGGACATCTGGAGCTTAGATCATAGCTTCTAAAGTGTGCTTGAGCTCTCTGTAGAATAGATCATGATCTAATCTGCTGCACACACCGAAAATATCTAAAATAACGGTCTCCAGCTATTTATTTTGGAGCTTCGATGTCATAAAGCTCAAGCTCATGGATCTGATTTGCTTAGAAACGTTATAAATGACCAAAAGAAAAGAGAATATTATATTTAGTACGTTTGCTGCCTAGACAGTGTTTAATTTGATGGTTACCACTCTCACTACGAGGATAGCGTAAGAAAAGTCGAAATAATTTATCACAGAGATGTAACTCACGTATCGAGATGCATAAACTGGCCTATCCATGCAGAAATGTGCCGCTTCTTAATGATATCTTTTAGCTATTATGATATATTGTGCTCTACAAAAGCAAAATAATATATTTTTTTTCCCGCCGCCAAAAGTACTTAAAAACGTCTCACTGATGATGCTTTACAACAAGACCTCTTCAATCCCCCCCTCTACCTGCTGATCAAACACTTGAAAATTAGAAGATATCAATTTTTGCAGAATTGGTAAATAGGATCAAATAGTCAAGTCAGTTGTGAGTTAAAAGATATGTAAAATAAAAATATGTTTCATACATGATTCTTATTTTATTATTGTTGTTGTATTCTATGAAGAACTTTCTAGTTTACATAAATTATAGTTGCCAGGTCAACACTAGCCCTAGCGAACAGTGTTTGACAACTGGTCACTAGAACAACTAGAAGTGGTCATGTAACACGCACCCTAAGTCTTTCTTTTCTCAAGTGAAACTAATTCCATTCCGAAGAGCGAATTTTAATTGTTAAGGTAAGGAAATTTTAGCATCAGACGAGACGAAAAAAGTTGTGGCCATAGAAAGTGAACATAATAAGATGTGAAGAAGTGGTTAAAGCAAAGTATATTTTCACAATAGAAAGAGAGAGTTCTCTACCTCGACCACTTTTTTCACATTTTATGACCACAACTTTTTTTCATCGTCTCGTCTGATGCTAAAATTTTCTCATCTAAACAATTAAAATACACTTTTTCGAATAGAATTAGTTTCATCAGCAGGTAGAGGGGGAAATCGAAGAGATTTCATTGTGAGAAATTATTTCTGCTTTCACCATACACATATAAATACATCCTGCTCCTTTTTCTAACTGATGGTTTATTTTTTTGAATATTGACCTAACGTTAATATATTAGGAAAATGATAAATACTTACTCCCATTACGTTATATCCTTATCCCCACGTGACTTTCGAAAGCAGCCACAATTAGTCCATGGCAACTGCTGAAATGCTGGATTGTATCTCGTGTCCACATAGCCGATGTAAATATGTCAAATGTGTTTGTTTACGATCTCGTCTTCAGGCCTTTAATTTTTCATAAATTGTAAATCTGAATACTTTGAATCTTTGAAGTCATTTGACCACCACTCGCTGATTTTTTTACAAATATTTTTTGTCGAAGTTATTTTCAAATTTTCACATGACTCACCATCGAGAAGAGACTTATTTTAAAATTTGCAATAATATCTTTTTAAACTGTCTATTTGAGTAAGAGCCTGATGATCTTGTCAGCAATAATTTGAATAGCCCGTTTTATTATTTAGATCTCTTGAATAATAACATTTCGACCTAGGCCTAGGCTCTTCGATACTTTAAAACATTTTAATTCTCGCGATGATTTTGTGAACTTCATTGGGGAATAGACTATGGGGGAAGGGTTTCACATGAATTTGGATAACAGAAGTAATGACCCTGATTTCGTCAGCCTTACTTATAGCCTTGTGATGGCATCGTAAGGCTTTTCAACAGCAACACCCATGCGATCCATACACACGAGGTATGCCCTCAGAATCAAATGAGGTCGAAATCGAAGGCTAGTACTCGTAGTTTCAAGGCTAAAGTAGCATCATTGAAAATCCCATGGGCACAGTTTAGCTATGCAGGATCATTGCCTATTTGCGTCTAGAAGAACCCGAAGCCATTTTGAATTCAGAAGATATATCCAACCTCTGATCATAGAAAATTTGGCATTTCCATGATTGACGTACGCTGATTCAAATTCTACTTGACTGTCTTGTGAAGGTGAATATTACTTATCCGAGACAGCGCCATCACGGAGAGTTACACATCTGTGTCTATTGGCGTCCAAGAGCACTTAACCAGCTGACCGAAAGGCTGGCCTCTAGTCCTGATGCTTTGAATAGGAGCATGGCGACAAAAGCTGCAGCTACAAGGTGCTTAACTGCAGAATCTTTGATTTAAAGGGAACTTTCTGAGACCAAGTAATCGGCAAGAAAGACGGGTGATATTATTAGACCAACTAAGATACTACATGGCCCTTGATCATATAGTAATTGTAATGATCAATGCCATAATAGGTGAAATTGCCTGACAAAATAGTGGCTTTAGATGACGAGGATGAGGATGAGCAAACTCGGGCCAGAGATCTTTACTGCCAGGCGATATAGCTATGGACTTAATCCATTTTTGCTACACATTGAGATATCATTCAAATAGAAATGGGTTTTCTTTTTATTCAATATTTTAGTACTACATTCTCAGATCTTCACATTTAATGACGAGAAATGAGTCGCTATTGATACAAAATTCCACTTTTTAAACATGTCCATTATTAACATAAAACCTGATTTATCTCTATTTCTCAGCGACCCTAAATTTTTTGTAGACGCTTACTTTATCTATTTACAATATAACTTTGATGTGTACATAGTTCTTTGTGTCAAGAACCTATTTGCCTGTAACACGGGTATATTCTTATTTACATGATTAACGCCAAGCAGGCACACAGCTAAGAAGAATATACGGTTTTTGTTTGTTTGTTTTATATTTAATGTCTAACTACTGTAACAATTAATTACACTAGACCCAATTGAGAAATGACGCTAGAGCTTACTGCTCTAGAGGTCTGAAGCTTTCAACTTCCTAAAACTAAAGAAGAAAAACTTAAAAAGAAAACTGATGCGGTGACAAGTTATTTAAAACGTCGTCTTGCCGAAAGGGTGGAGCTGCTACTGGAGACTATGACATGTATT
>PEDP01000448.1:0-24420 GCA_002918395.1 Erysiphe pulchra | reverse complement strand
GCCGAGTCCCCCTCCAGTAAGCCACGTAGGAATCTAACCTGCCACCCCCATAGAGTCCAACCAGCGCCTGACCATTTGCACCAACAGCTTACCTTCATTAGAGTTTGTGAATTGGAAATATTGAGCCCTTCTCTCGCCATTCCCTGGGTCAATCGTGGGTGACTTCGTGAAAAAGAGGTGCAGAGGGGAACGTGCTGTAGAAACGAAGAAGATTGAGATCCGCGGTGATGAATGGGAATCCTGAAGGGGAGAACTGTGCGAAACTTCTTGGCTATCCCAGATAAGCAAAGCATACTGGGCGTTTACACCGGCACCGCGTGAAGGTGAAGTTTTCGACTTTGTCGGCCTTCACAACACTTGCACAGGTATCGTTAATCTTGTTAGCTTCTTCCCGCTAAAATTGTCACGGGACAAAGGCTAGACCAGGGGACATCTGTTTGTCCCTCATTAGGAGGCTTTCCTCTCCATAGATAGCACAAGGCAACCCCATCACAAAATTGATAGAGATGGAAATATCGAAATTTCCGATGTCAACATCTCACAAAGCCAAATCCAAAGCTTAGTTGCGGTTTTAAACGGCAATAAATATTTCCCTAATTCACGCAAATAAGATCGTATTGATGAAAAGCGGCCTTTCCCCCTGAAACATCCTAAATAGAACGTGACCACCGAATTAATAACAGTCTATGTGAGAAGTGGTGCGGCAAATCTCCTCCCATCGTCAAAAAATTACAGCCTGAAACCTATCATGCAAAGTTCGGATGAGATTTGTGAGCTCTTTGGTGCTCAAAGAATCCTTAATTTCTCTCTTAATCCTACGAATTTCATCAAGTCAGTGCGGCCTTTCCTCGTTCAATTGAGGATATTGAAAGGGAATTTTGTCTTTCATAAGTTTCTGTATTAAATTCAAGTCTAGTGAGCAAGGTGACCAATTGATAATTGATGGGAGTGACTGATTCCTCCCAAATTCTTCCCTAGCTCCTGGTGACATATGAGGGAGGGCATTGTCCTGCATCACGAACAAGCCTGATCGTAAGCTTAGCATACCATCAACTAGAGGAATTATTCTCTTAAAGTAGCTTTCTTCAGTGATTTCCCATCACCTGTTACTCCAAAAATGGCAAGGACCTTTCTCAGACCCTGCGAAAGAGCCTCAAGGCATTCTACCGGCTCTCCTCCATTCTTTCCCAATAATGTTGCTAATATCTAGAGCTATTGATTTCTTGATATTATTTTTTATCGAGAAGATAACATTAAAAAGTTCTCAATTTTTTTTGTACCTTTTGAATTTAGTTCTCAACCTCGAGCTTTTTTTCGGTGTCAAAGTTCCGCAACCAAGAGAATATTCTGCCTATCTTTGTGAAATTCCCAGACTGGATACAATTTTTGCTCGTTTGAGACCAGCTTCGTGGATTTCTTTTATCAACTCAGATTCAATGTAATAAATCTTCTCTACCAAATGGAAACTTTCTTCGAAGAAATATTCTCTCCCACTTTCTGGCTATCTAGGGGTTTCAGTGTCTTAAACTCAACACTCTTCCTCAAGCTCGGGGTCTAAGCATTCTCGATAAATTGGCTGTTGAGTTTCGCTAAAGATTAATTCCATCTTTTTCAGTGTTGTGAACTTAATAAACGTCATGATAATTGGAAAACCTCTGCCTCTGCTCATACACGATATCTCGATTGATTGGTGACAAAAGGCGGTGTTTTCGAGTCACTATTAAATTTCCACTTCAATATTAAAACATCCCAGACCTTAGTTTAAAGGCCACAAATTTAAACCAAGGACTGCAAGGTAGATTAAGGGGTAAAATTTATTTCTATATCTCGGGAGCTATTTCAATCTGAATACGCAAACAACATTTTGTGTACAATGAGTTGCTAAGGCAACGATTTATTATTTTGCTTATTTAACAATTCTTAATTGCGACATCAAAAGAAAATATTACTTCACCCTGCTAAGTACTCAACCATTCCCAACACCCGATCTTTCATCTCCCATATAAATTCAAGTCTCTTATTTCACTACAGAAAGAAACTTAATTCCCACAACTATGCCTCATGATAAGCCCCTCCCGATAAAGAACTCTGTGAAAGCTGCAATTGTATCTATAAACCAAACAATCTTTACTGTTACAAAAGGCTATACAGTTGTAAAAAGCTTTAGCCTATTTATCACAAAGAAAATCCCTCTAGAACTCGCGACGAGATACGACACTTGCAAAACAAAATGAGCTAGATAATTGGGGATTGTATGACAAAAGCCTTATTCTCCTCTACCAACTCGTAGCAGCGGGACTTTACAAATTTGAAACTGTCTATGTATTATACAGTATTTAGTTCCTCGTTATTTATGGAAGATTTCGTAGATACCAACCAACTTCTATGGAATAAAAGAATGCTCTCGTCAATAGTAACCCTAGCTCTGTTGATACACTTCATACCTGAAAAGAAAAGCCCGTAAGTTGGAGTCTGTTTAGGTGAAAGCAATGTAAATCGATTCTACTAAATCCACTCCAACACACGATATGTAAAAAAAAAATAGATTCACTTCTTGCCTTGAAAAGCAAGAAAATAACCGAAGATATATTTGTTGTAAAGAGCCTTACAGAGAGATGTAAGACATGATTCTCTCAAAGGACAAACTGAGTTAGTTGCCTGCGAATGGTGTATCTAACAAGGAATGGTAGTAACCTGCATCATTTGGCTAGAAAAGACAAAGGTTCAGGTTTGATACAAAACTGGCGGTTGGTTGGTCAAGGCCTAGAAAATCCGAAAGCGATCTAGAGAAAGTGTACAAAGTGTAGAGAACAGATCACCAGGGAAGACTGATACACTGAAACCCATCTGTCTATGATGAATGTCCTTGTTGCGAAGTGTTGCCGTATCACAAGGTTTGAATGTGTGTAAATTCAATTAAATATCCGTTGTCGAACAACAACAAACAACACCAAAATTCGAACGTTAAATTTTATGCCCATTATAAACTTAGCTCTTCTTCTCAAAAGAATTGCTTAAGGGGATTTTGCATATCCACACGCCAGCCAAACTAATCATAATTTAATGCAAGAAGATGCAGCAGTTAAATTTTCTAACGGTAAATTGCTCATTACCGTTGTTATATATTGTTTAAGTGTGTGCAGTTTCACCATCCCTAAATCCGATATTCGTGGAGATTATGATTTGGCATCGGATGAATGCATGTTTGTAGTACTCCAGTATTACTATTTTTTTTTTTTTTTTTCAACTTTTTTATAAATGCAGAAAGTATACACACACATACAGGTGCTCCGAAGTTCATTTCTTGCTGCATAATGCAATTGTGGTAAATAGCATGATAGTATGTATGTATCCGCGGGGAGATTTCATTCGGTATGAAGGGATATCTGCATCTAGTGTCCATGCTCGTTGCCGCGAGCTGGTATGGGGGTTAAAATAAAAAAGACATCACTACCCACACATTGGATTTATCTGGCTAATTAAGCTCCACTTTTTTTATTTTAATGTAATTTCGTTTCTCATTTTTACCCAGCTTAGTAACATTACACAGCTTGTGATTCCAGATCACAGCGTTATTGGGATTCGTAATTTCTATCTCTTTATTTTTGTTCTCCTGAGGCTGTGACCTGTGTGGGGCTGGAGGGGAGGGTTTGCTACGAAGCTGACATAAGCATATAACATAATCCTTAATCTTTCTCTAGATCCAGACACCACTGCACATATGACGCCGTGGACAAGGTAGATTGAATCAATGCAGAGAAAGTGTGAGAGAATCTGGAAATCCCAGATGTTTAACTCATCATAAATCGCGTAAATTAATTCGGATGTAAAAGCCATGCTTATTCAGCCAAATTAATTTTTCTTTTGCGCCCCCCATCCCAATCGCCCGCCAAGCTGACTCAGACAACCGCGTTTATTACGACAACAAACAGATGAACCTTTCTCATCCGATTTCCATCCCCTTCCCTCCCAAATTTCTAAATCTTATCCATCTTATGTCTTGCTGGTCTTTTGTCATATTTGACTTTTAAAAAGAAAATGTATACTGTAACAAAGAATGAATGTAAAACTCTATTATGAATGCGATAGCACAGGTTAACTATCTATCGCTTATTGTTGACAGGCAAAACTCTTCAATCTAACGTGCTTCATTTTCTTAATTTACCATAGAATACGATTTGTGTTTCAGGAGGTATGAGTGTAAATTCATACTGCATGCGGATTGTTGTTGTTACTGTAAGAACCGTGATTTTGATTCCAACGATTGTCGAAGGATGGATTTGAATCGACGATTGATCAGGAAGGTATGCATCTTTTTAATATCGTCGAACCAACGCGAAAAGCTCAATCGCTTTGCATTCTCTGCATGCAAAGTAGCATTCCGTCAAGTATTGAATTGGGTTTATGTTACTAAAAAGCCAGCTCATTCACTTTACAGTACCAGCCCCCAACTCGCATTTCTTGCTTGTACTGCCCGGCTTCGAAATAAATGATTGCAATTGAGTGTGACATGTTGTATACAAACCGAAGTGCAAATCATGGGACAAACTAGAAAGATCAGTCATACCCGGGGTAATATAATTTATGCTGTTTAGGTTCCTCCAATAAGTATAACCTATGCCAATTCAGTGCCACAGAAGTATGTATATAGGAAGTAAAGAGGCTCAGACTTGAACTCATTGATCATACGCAACCTTTTCTCATGCAAACTTACGTAGGATTCGAAATTTCAAGTCTGAGCCTCCTTCTCTAAAGTAGAGTTAAATGCTTAATTTTCGGAAAATTTAAAGGTAGACCTGATTGGCCGTCCATCGCTTTCTAAGAGTGGCTTGGATAAGATTAGTCCCATTTTTGTGGGTCGATCGATCCACAGTGTATTGCAAGTCTTGATGCCAAAGAGACTGGAGGCATAATTTATGAATTGTATGCTGCTGTTGAGCTGATTGAGGCGTTGAGATGTTGTCCGAATATCGAAATCTATTAGACAAACAGAGTTCGAAATTTTGGTTACTAGCCATTGCTCCCTGGAGCTAACTAGCCCGAAATAAATATTAGCCAATCAAGTAAATTATACATGCACGTGATAAAAACTCTAAAATGCGGATCGGAGCCTTGAAAACAAACATAATGCATAAGTTATACAAATAAAAGTTGAGTCGCCAGTAACGTATCAAGGAGGAATAAGATGAGGGTGCAGATTCAAATCCTACTACGACTTATGTCAAAGTATAACTTATTTCAGCATAACTTATCCTATGATTAAAAGCTACATGCCAACTACATCAGACAGCAGTTAGTTACTCAGCTCGGAAAAGAGTTGGTTGCGTCAGACATGGCATTGTTGAAAAACATTCTGATTAGCTCGCACTATTGAAGTCCGGTTGGATTCAATCTGGAACTTGCCCGGATGGACAATTTTTCTCTACCACCTCTAAACTGACTGTTTGATCCCGTAATGAGATTCACGCGATGGGTTTGTTACGTTACGTGTCCAGCCAACGGAATTCATGGTCTGTTATAGAATGACAGACGGCGTAAAGATGAGAAATGGAGATTGTAGAAACAGCAAAGTAGTAACATGGATGGTGCTATTTAATTATAGCTATGGCACAATCTATACTCTTGACCAGGGGACTTTTATGTTGGTATAGTCTTTTCTTCATTGCTCCGAGTCACTGTCTACCAGTTGGTCAAGCGATTTGTCTTCAGCTGATTACGGGAACTGGGATATAAACATTTAATATCATAGTTAGTTAAATATCACATATAGTATGTCTAGGAACAAGCTATTTCTCCTCTAGACATCTGCTTGAACCCTTTGCGATCTACCTCTACAACGAACTGATAACGGCAGATGGCTGGCTGCTTCCTCGTCTAGTTGGCAAGATTATAAAGGCTTAAAAGTATCGATTTTCACTTTCAACTCACAGAAGACTATGAGTATTGTCATCACACAACAGGGGCTCGTTATAGCGGATATTCCACTGTACACTCTTTGTTTGCGGTACCATAATACAGGAAGTGAGTGAGTATGTCCATCAGCTAGTACCACTAACATGCTGGTACCATACAAATGATCTTCGTTGTGGACGCCGTACAGTACAGCTCATCTATCTAGGCTCGTCCCGCATCTGACATCCTTACTCAGCACCAAACATGGGGTAGCCAGGAGAGGTTAGTTGGAATGCCGCACTGTCCTTAGTATTTCTAAAAATACCCATGAGTGAGTGAGTGCGTGGGTCTTACTAAGCTAAGCTCAGATGGGGATAGTTGCTTTAACGTCTTGGAATGCTTCATGCGTACATTAGGGGTCCTCAGATATCTCTTAGCATACGCAGCAATGACATACCCAAGAATTAGACTTTGCTCATGATGCCCATACGCATGAACTCTGTACACGATTTTGTAACAATCCAAACTCCTCATCCAAATCATCGGATTCACAATATGTCCATGACGTTTATCGCCAATTTCCCATCAGTTTCTCGTCTAATTAACTTGCCCATAAATCAAAAAGCTGTCGCGATCTAGTTACGCACTTTATCATCAAATAAAAATTTTAGGAAAATAAATGATAAAAATATTAAGTTACATGCTTTTTCTATTACGTTAAAATGAGCTCCTTTTTATATTCTGTCCAATATTGACTCTCCTGCATATATTTCTATAAAAAATTTATAGAAATCTGATTTAATATTCAAATCATTATCGGAATTGTAGATAACAAATTTCTCCTTATTCGATGATGATGATGACGGGCTTTGAATCCGAATGACATGAAAAATTAATTTTCTTCGTGAATTGGATTACAAATCGTGCTTAGAATTCATGTGCAGTTATCATGTGTAAAGTCTAATTCTGTAAAACACAAAAAATTATCTGAGGACCCCTATTATGCATGAGTAATTCTTTTTTATTATATAGAAAATTTATATCCTGAGTCCATTCGTCGAGATGCGTCCTACGCTAAGTAGTTACTGGAACTGAGAAGGCCTCTGGAGATCCAGATGAATTGGAGATGACAAACTTGGATCCGAGTGAGGAGAAATATCATTTTCCGTTCGGATTCTCAAATAGTGATTGATATACAGCATCCTCGGTGCATTCAATGTCTAATACAGGCCTTTCCCTCATTGAATGGAAATTTGGATGAACTTGATTTCATTGGCATATGTATTCCAAATACTCGAGAATATCTGGCAGCTATCTCCTCGTTTGAGAGACGAGTAATGTACAATAAGCTGCGTATTATAACATCTGACATCAAGGCCCGGCTACCAGATATCCGAAACTTTTCTTTCCCAATAGCTGGCTTCCTTCCCCTGCTATGAAGCTTGTTGTCTGCAATCCCCGCAATCCCCAAGTGTCTCTTTGAGGGTGATAAAGTAAATAAACATCAAATCCGTATCCGTTCGTTTCTTCTATGTTCTCTATATCTGGTCTAAAATCACTGGGTGGCTTTAAAATCGGACCAGGCCGTGCCCGTACTCGTAATATTCATGTTAAGGAGGGAGCGGACGTGTCTTTGGTTGTTGTCTAAGTATGAGCCCCTATACCGTATACCTCTAAAAATATAAATTTTGCATTCTTCATATCTTTTTTTTTACTCCACAAATTCGTGACGTTATCTATCCAGAGTTTGTGTATTGCAATGTTTAATTGTATTATTTTTCTATTAGTTACCTTAATAATGTAGTACTGGATCCAAAAGAATTAGTTTTCTCTTCTTTTTATTCTGCTCTTTCCTTTTGCTTTTCTTTTCCCTTACTTTTTCTTTCCTCGACGGTTTTTTTTTCATTTTCTTCCTTTAAGCTTACTTGCTCCAGTATTTTTTGCTATCCTCCTGTGACGTTTCTGTCAGCCGCTGACTGGGGTTCCATGAGAAAGACATCAAAGAGATGGTCGCGGGTTGACCCGGGTAATGGTTCAACAAGACAACCCAGCCCTGTCCCGTATCTTATTTTTATGCTTGTAGACAAATGTAGCACATAATCAAATTACAGATCGCTTAATACTCGTAACATTAAACTGTATACTGAAACTGCCTACAATGGTGTAGGGCGATACAGACGACAGGTATCAACATCTTCTTTTTTCCCCACGAGTCTCGAATCGACGACTTGTTGATTGTAAACTGAAGAATGAGTTCCATCCACGTGTCCCTCTACCGTTCCTTTTTTGTCTTACCCGTCAACCACGGCTAGCCAGCCCGCTGAAAAAAGAAGGGATATCCAGTCTGTGTGCCTACCCCCTGATATAGAATAAGGAGCCTCTCGCAAGTGTTATTCTCCGCGGGAACCATTTTTTAGAAAAAAAATACCCCTCAAGATATCGATTGATTAGTCATCAAATACGGCACTCGCTGATTTCTTTTTTCCCTTATTTGTTGTTCCTATCGCTAATGTTAATCAAACGCGTCTGAATTTTAATTGAATAGATCTCACTCCAGTTGGTCGTCGTTTTTATTCGAGCAACAATGGCAGATCTAGAAAACTCTTCGATCCAACGAAGACAACGAGCGTAGGTCCCATATTCTTCTTCATTCACACAAATACTACGTAAATCGCAATACTGACACGTCGCAGGCCTACAATAACTATAGATAAGGCTGGTGATAGTAGTAGTAATAACATATCAGAAGCTCTGGATAGCGATTCTATTGTTAATAAGGCGTCTTCCAAGACACAACTAATATCTGGGAATGTTTCGCAAGGTCAAGATAATAACATCAATGAAGTCCTCTCGCAGTCTGACCGAACAGAACTATCAAATGAAGCGTCAGAGGACGAATCACAGCCTTCTCAATTCACCAAAAACAACGACCAAGATCCTGACGGTAGATTCACATCATCACAGAACAATCCACAAAATAATACTTCCCCAACATCAATGAGAGGCGACAGAGGCTCAATGTTTTTAGCTGTGCCAGGTTTAAGGTCAAGACAAAATTCCATCGAGACAGATGAAGGGGATCGCGCAGGTACAAACTACAGTGGAGATACATTCTCAAATCCCTCATCAGAAAGAGAAGGAAGTTATAAAAGATATCTGGGAAATGGTGATGTGATTAAGGATTCCAAAGCTTTAACCCCTGACCCAGGGACTGAGGCTGAATTCGAGGTTGATCCTGCACCTTTTGCTTTTACTCAGGGACAACTTAATAAACTTAACAATCCAAAAAGCTTAGCGGCATTTTATGCTTTAGGCGGCTTAGCAGGCTTGGAGAAAGGTTTGAGGACTGATAGGAGGGCAGGGCTAAATGTTGACGAGATAAAATTCCAGGGGAAAATATCATTTGAGCAGGCTCTAGCAGCTGCTCGTATCGCTCAACCTGTAATAAATTCTGACCATAAATCATCATCGCCACCTGCATTTACTGATAGAAAGTTGGATAATGATAACAGTTCGATAATTTCATCTAAAAATAAGGCTTTCTCTGACCGAAAGCGCATTTATAATGATAATAGACTACCAGTGAAAAAGGGGAAGAGTTTACTTCAACTGATGTGGATTACATATAATGACAAAGTTTTGATACTGCTTTCTATTGCCGCAGCTGTCTCGCTGGCAGTTGGCTTATATCAAACATTTGGAACCAAACATGATGCTGAGCATCCACCCATTGAATGGGTTGAGGGGCTTGCTATTATAGCTGCGATTGTAATTGTTGTTCTTGTAGGCTCACTTAATGATTGGCAGAAGGAGCGACAGTTCGTAAAACTCAATAGTAAGAAGCAGGATCGAGATGTGAATGTAACTCGTTCTGGGACGACCATGGAAATATCAATTCATGATATTCTTGTAGGAGACGTTTTGCATCTTGAACCTGGTGATATGATTCCTGTTGATGGAATTTATATTAAAGGGCACAACCTCAGGTGTGATGAGTCTCAGATAACTGGCGAGTCTGACATTATTCGGAAATACCCAGCTGATCAGGTTTATGCTGCTATATCAAATCATGAAAAGTTAGACAAACTTGATCCATTTATCTTATCTGGAGCTACTGTAACTGAAGGTGTGGGTACCTTTTTAGTTACATCAACTGGTATAAATTCTAGTTATGGGAAAACGTTAATGTCGCTCCGAGAAGATCCAGAAATCACACCATTGCAGTCAAAGCTGAATACTTTAGCAGAGTATATAGCCAAACTTGGAAGCGCTGCCGGGCTCATATTATTCGTTGTCTTATTTGTTGAGTTCTTGGCTCGACTACCTACTAATGATGCCCAACCAACAGTGAAAGCACAGCAATTTTTACAGATTTTTATTGTAACAGTCACTGTTATTGTTGTTGCAGTACCTGAGGGCCTACCCCTCGCAGTAACTCTGGCATTGGCATTTGCAACTACACGAATGTTAAAGGATAATAACCTCGTTCGTCATCTAAAAGCATGTGAAGTTATGGGAAATGCTACAGCTATTTGCTCTGATAAAACTGGAACTTTAACACAAAACAAAATGCAGGCTGTAACAGGTACTCTCGGCACAAACTTGCAATTCCGTCTTTCATCTCAACTACCTATTCATGAAGAACAAAGTGGGAGTGGAAAAGTCAACCTTACGAAAACTGTTGCGCCTCAAGAATTTGTCTCCTCCCTACATCCAGAAGCTAAAATTTTATTAACACAGTCTATAACAATTAACTCGACGGCTTTTGATGGCGAGGTTGCAGGCAATAAAACTTTCATAGGATCTAAAACTGAAGTTGCTTTACTTACCTTCGCAAGAAACCACCTGGGTATTGGACCTGTCGACATAGAACGTTCAAATGTCAAAATTGTACAACTTTATCCATTTGATTCGACTCGTAAGTCAATGGGAGTTGTTGTACAATTAGACGATGGTAAATTCCGACTTTATGTGAAAGGTGCTCCTGAAATTCTTCTCGAAAAATGTTCTTCTATCCTAAAAGATGCTAAAAACCCACTTGTTAGCTCTGAATTGACTGAATTGACACGTCAAGATATCCTAGACCAGATCAATATTTATGCCTCACATTCATTGCGAGTTATTGCTCTTATATATCGGGATTTTAACGAGTGGCCAATAAAAGGAGCACGGTCGAAAGATGGAAATATTAATGACGTTGATTTTACGGATGTTTTTAAAAAAATGACCTTTTTTGGCTTTTTTGGTCTTCAGGATCCCCTCCGAGATGGGGTATCTTTAGCCGTCAAAAGATGTCAGGATGCTGGAGTTGTTGTTCGTATGGTTACTGGGGATAACATGAATACGGCAAAGGCAATTGCAAAAGAGTGTGGAATACTCACTATAGATGGTCTTGTCATGGAAGGTCCCGAATTTCGAAGGTTGAAAAACGATGATATGCTTAAGATTATACCACGGCTTCAAGTTATAGCTCGCTCAAGTCCTCAAGATAAACAGCACCTTGTAAAATGTCTCAAGAATCTCGGCGAAACGGTTGCCGTCACGGGAGATGGGACTAATGATGCACCCGCGTTAAAGACTGCAGACGTTGGATTCTCCATGGGTATTTCCGGCACTGAAGTCTCCAAGGAAGCATCAGCAATTATTCTAATGGATGACAATTTTGCTTCTATTGTTAAAGCTATGATGTGGGGCCGTGCGGTCAATGACGCAGTAAAGAAGTTTCTTCAGTTCCAAGTAACTGTAAATATCACAGCTGTGGTGCTAACATTTATCACTGCCATTTCCAATAGCAAAGAAGAATCTGTAATGACAGCTGTTCAATTGCTTTGGGTAAATCTAATTATGGACACCATGGCAGCGCTTGCACTTGCGACCGATCCACCAACTGAAAGTATTCTTGACCGAAAAAGTGATCCCAAGTCAGCTCCTCTTATCTCCACAACTATGTGGAAAATGATTATTGGAGAGTCAGTATTTCAACTCATCGTGACTTTAATACTAAACTTTGGAGCTACATCTATTTTCTCTTACAAAAGTGTTAGTCAAATTGAAAAAATTCCTACTCTTGTATTTAACACATTTGTGTGGATGCAAATTTTCAACCAATGGAAGTAAGTTGAATACCCCAAAACCCCTTGAAAAAAATTGTTGTTTCTAAAATCTTTCACAGCAATCGGAGACTTGACAATAAATTCAATATTTTTGAAGGAGTTAGTCGAAACTACTTTTTTATTGCAATTAATGTGGTTATGGTTGCTGGCCAGGTAATGATAATCTTCGTGGGGGGAAAAGCTTTTAATGTCAAACGGCTAAATGCTTTTGAATGGGCATGCTCATTAATTTTAGGATTTCTTTCAATTCCTTTAGGTGCACTTATTCGCCTAATACCAGATAGTTTTGTTTCAAGAATTATCTCCTTCTTTGTAACAAACTCGAAATCTAAGAGTCCAAGAGTCGCCATCTGTGATGAGGAACAACGTTTCCGCATGCCTGATCCATTAGAAGAAGTCAAAGAAGAGCTTAGCTTCCTCAAGCGTGTTAAGGGTGGAAGATTAAATAATCTTAGATTTGCTATTCAAGATAAGCGTGATCAGTGGCTTACGCGATCTAGAAGCGGATCTCGCTCAAGGAATAATTCTACGCCACAAACTCCGAATCCTGAATCACAACAAGATAATAGTTCTATCTATACCCAAAATACTCCCGAATCTCGTAGACGTACGAGATCTAATCGCTCACGCTCTAACTCTGCCTTGGGAGCTACTGCAGTTATGGCTGGTATAATCGCTGGATCAGTTGCTGGATGGTCACCGATTGATCGAGCGGTTAAGGAAGAGGGATCGCAAGGATATATATCACAAGCAGAATTTGAAAACACTGATGATAAAAGTAAGACACGACATGAACTAGGTTGATCGTTTGTGTCGAAAAAACAGAAATCTTCTCTTTTCCTAAAAAAGTTTAACAGTTTTACTTCAGACAAATCTCGTTATATTAAGTCCGAGTAAAAACTTGATCACATTATTCGCTGATTCAAAAAAAAATTATGGGCTTCAGTTTTATATTCTTTTGTAAATATACCTTTATTCATGAGACTTTAACATGGAAAAGATAGATGGCGCCATGGGAACCTAAAGCGGATATTTGCTTGCTTTACTTTTTATTCTATTTTATTTTTTTGCTCTGGATTAAATAAGTTTTTCAAAAAAAATGAAATGAAACGAAACCTTAGATAGAAGGGCCTTAGACATGAGGGTGGGGGTGGGAGGAGAATATCAATGGGCTAGATGAACGGGTGATTGAAATGAAACAATTATTTGTTTTTTTTTAAAAAAAAAGTTCTATTAGATGGGAAAAAAAAATCAAAAAAAAAAGTTATGTGACAAATATATTTCATTTTTTTGTAAAAGATGTAAGTATTGAGATAACTCTTCTGATCTAAATATATCAATTGTAATATACAAACTCTCTATACGAAAGAAAAGATTATCATGTTCTTTCCAAAAATGAAATATATAAATTTAAATTTCAACTTTCTACTTTCTACTATCTAGATTCGAGATTTAGTTTCTTAATATTTTTTATTATCTATCTATCCTGTGTTGGTTTTGTACACTCAATTCGAAGATCTGTTGCTACTAATGCCTTATACTATATGCTCTATGCTATACGTTAGAGCAATAAAAAATTAAAGAAACGTAAGACCACTTCCTCTCTCACAGTTCAGTACACAGTACTTCTGACTAAATCAGATTCGTATTCATGGTAAATCTAGGACCGGAAACTTCCTGCTGCAATTAACGATCAATCAATCTCACGATGATGATGAGGAGGAGGAAGGAGCACCATACGCGCCAGTAACAACCAAATAGGTCAAAAGAGTTAATCCAATAAAATTGATGATGAGAGAAGGAAAAAAGAAAATTAAAGTGCAAAAATAAGATTCAAAATCACAAGTTCTACCTGATGAATTTAATGAAGGGAATTAATGGAAAAGATTTTATTTGATATCAATTATTAAGAATAAACTCATATCAAATTTTAAAAGAAAAATAAAGCTTTATCCACATTTCTACATTCAAATCTCGTAAAGAGTTGTAGTTCTCAATGGGATAAGATATTCCCGTTTTTTGTTTTGTTTTGTTTTGTCTTGTTTGTTTTATTTGTTTTGTTTTGTCTATATCTCAAAATGAGATCTTGTTGATTCAACTATATTCCTAAAATCAAGTCCTTTATTTGCTATATGGTCGTAACAGAACTGACTGATCTTTCAGAATTTTGAAGAAAAAGCACAAAATTGCTATTTACAAGCAAGTCTGATATTCGTTGTCCTAGGCAACCACTGGATAAGCTAAGACATATGCAGCCAATTAAAAGATAGTATGGTTAATTCAACCCTTTAAAAAAAAAGAAAGGGAAAAAGAAAAAAAAGTCTGTTTACTAGAAAATCGATCGCCGCTTTTGCCTGATTAGATTTCAATTTAGATTGATTTTGCTTTTTTCTTCAGCATTGATTGATTCACCCATTCATACTGATATGATCAAAAAGATCTCATTCTTAGATTCCTTATTTTTTTTTAATTCCTCTCCTCTAACGACAACTCTTTGACCTTCTGCATCTCGAAAGAGTAAAAATAAATTGTCAATAGCTCTTTCAATATACATGTCGGACATGTTTTTGCATCAGATTCGTCATAGTACATGAGTCATGTAAATGCTTGACATATATTAATCGCCATTCCAGAGCTACTATGCATAATTATTTATAATAAGATCTTTTGTTTCAGCATCTACTGAATTGGATTCTTTCTTTTGAATAAAAGTTAAATAAAAAGGGTGAAGCTCATGGCCGTTATATAAGAAAACAGACACGCTTGATTATAGATGAAATCTGGAACTTTATTATTATGCGGGTGCGGGTGCGGGTCGGGGAGTTAGTTTAGATCTAGAAAAAAAAAAAAAAGCTCTTTTGAAACAGTCCGTGATATTATTATTATCCCTTGAATAGGGCGAAGAAAATAATTTAAAAAAAAAAAAAAAGTAAAACCGACATTTTGGAAGCATTCTTTCGATCCGAGCCCAGCACATACCTTTTAATTCTCTAAACGTTTCATCGCATAAATTAAAAACTTCATAGAAGACCAATAATTAAAAAATCACGACGACCTTTTTTTATCATCTTATCTGGTGGTGTTAATTAAGGAAGGTAGGTCGGACTTAGAGTTCGATTTTTTTTTGCCAAAAAAGAATAAAACCCACCCCCATACTCATTCAACTTTGAAACCCAACATCATAATCAATTAGTAATTTTTTTTTTTAAATATCATCAATCTTATCTAATTCAATATTTGAGAATTAAAGTCAAATTTTAGTCGCAAAAAAAGAAGAAGAAAAAAAAAAAAGAGTATCTGGGGGAGTTATAACGGGATGAATAAAATTTACATTAAATTTAAAGACTCAAAAATACAGTTTTTCAACCCTTTTTTTTTTTTTTCTCCCTCTTCTATGAAAACCAATAATATGATTTTTAAACAAAAAAAGTAGAAGAAAGTTTTCTAAGATTTTAAACATTAGATTTATCAAATATTGATGTAATAGTAATATGGCATTAAGTGTCTGAATAAGATAGAAATCTAGACATTTTTGGGTAGTTTTCTTTTTTTTTTTTGGGCTGATTAGTCATCACATGGGTCGTTTAAATCCCCTTGCAAATTTCTCTCGCGCAAATTCGATTTTTACAGTACAGGTCTGAGTGTAGCTAATCCTCACGCGCAAATTCCATGTTTGCAAAAATCTAATTTTGAGTCTGATCCTCTTGATTAAGTTGGTTCCGGGTAGGGGAGTGGTGGGTTCAGAGTAAAACCTCGGAAGTTTTGGCAACAGAGGAATGTGTGAAATACCCGATAGATCAGATGGTCTACCGTCCGGGCCATTTTCCCCCAAGAAGAGTCGAGACAGGAGATGCTTTGTTCGGATCCAATCCGAAGCAACTACATTTTGTGCGGTGGGTGTTTTGAAGTTCACACGGATGAGGGTGGGTTGACCATTTGTGAAGGAAAAGTAATTAATTGTACTTCGTAGTAACATATCCACAAATGATGGAATCTGAGGCAGGAGGTTGCTTACCTAATGAAAAAGTTGTAAAGGATCCCAAACAACATCAGAAGCCGATTTACCCCTCGGTAAGTCCACGCTAAAATAACCGAGTGCAGGGATACAGTACGTGCATACTTTGTGTAGAATTATGTATGTACACTATCATGTATCATATTATGTAAACTAGAACATTACAGCGTCACCAGAGATGACTACTACCGCAGCTGTACGTAGATTCAGGAGTTAAGGGGTAATCAAATATATATAGAAGCATGCTACCCTTTTAGATAGAAGATAACGAACAGTCTAACAGTTTCGACGATATACAGGATACATTTTAGGAACACGAGACACTACGTTAAACAACGTTAAATCTATTCATTGTATTTGACAGTCTTAACTTTCCGCTACCTGAGAACCTCATCACTGTGTGTCATAGCCTCAAATGATTTTAAATAAAAAGAAGTGCCCGAAAAATACTTTAGCCCCGCTTATATACAGTATATAATAGTGGGCTATTTATGGGTCGGCTAAACTTAATATGGCATGATCTATATATACTCTATTTGAGTCTACCCTGGTGAATTTTATATTGCATCTTTTTCCACATGCGGATGATTTGATTTTGTACACTCTGCTTACTAAGATAATTCAAATCAAACAAAGATTCCCATTCAAATTCCATTCAAATTCCATATTGAAAAACCCAATGAAGAGGCTCAGAATTGAATTGTCAAAATTTCTAACTCGCTTTTTTTTTTTTTCAAATGTTGGAGAAAACAAGCGAGATTTCTGCATTTTGATGTCACTACGCATTTTATGAAATTGGACGTGATATACCTTTCTCTCACATTGTGATAAACAACATCAATTACAACCTTCCTTATGATCACTTCCAGCTCAATCTTGATTGATTCCAATAGGGCCGGTCAGATTTAGATATTCATCTTCATGTTAATTTGTGTCGAGCATTTTTGTGGGAGAATTATAACTTTCCACTTGATGATTAATCAGCATCAAAAACTTCAGATTCATAGCTATTCCAGACTTATAGCCCCATATTTCTTTCAAAATTTGTTCAATTTCGTATCATACAACTAATTTTTCAGTACGCGAAAATGTTGAGAAATGGCATTAACATGTCTACAAATCTATCTTCGAAATATTTTAATGTCACCTTATTTTGTTTAACCAGTTCTCACTCCCCAAATACTCTTTTTTGACAGGAAAAACTGTGAAAATTTCATCAGACTTGACAAATTAGCTCTGATTTGAATTGATCGAATTAAAATAAAACTTTTTGAATGCAATCAATGTTGGGCATCAAGGGCGTCAAGTCCTACTCTGCACCTCCACGTGGTGGCGCCTGGGAACCCTTTCTCTCGTTAGAAAGGAGCCAAACAGAGAGGCAATCATCCTACCTTTCAGGATCCCCATTCATTCTCGCGGGACTCAGTCAGCTTCGTGTCTACATCACAAACTCCTATCACCCACTCTACGAAGCATCCCCACGACTGTCCCAGGAAGTCAGTGTGAAGGGCTCTGCACTTCCAAATACACACACCCTAATGAAAATAAGCTGGTGGCGCAAGTGGTCAGGTGCTGGTTGGACTTTCTAGGAGTGACAAGTTGGATTCCTGTATGGCTTATTGGAGGGGGACTGCGGCTGCTCGTCGAAAAAAAGTACGAGAGGAATGGCTGAGGTTTTCTTCTTAGGTTTTCCCTCAGTCTGTGGCCTTCTGGGTCATAGTGAATACGTTCCTACCCATTCGAGCTAATGTAACTAGCATCTGGATGATGTATTGGGAGAAATTAGGCACCGGGTGGGCATTGCTATAGTTTGGAGGACCATGTATTCTAGATGTCTTCTATACGTGTCATGTACTATGTACGCTGGCTAGAGCCATCACGATAAATTACAAACAAACAATGTAGGGCTTCAAAGTTGATGATGGAATATTGATATTTTTAGTTAGCTTTATGATTATTCCGCGCCGCGGGGAAGGTCTAAATTCTCACACAAATTATTCATTCACACTGATTGTCAATTCTAAGTCTGGCTGGCCCTAATTATCGGGATGGTAACTTTGAAGGCGCTAAATTGTAAGGGAGGGAACGCCGATAGATGTCGAATTTCTAAATATGCGTGGTGACAACAAAATGCAGAAATCTCGCTTATTTTCTGCAACATTGAACATTGGGAAAAGAAAGCGAGTTGGAAAATTTTGACAATTTTAATCTTCTAATGGCCGAGCATCTATGGTCTTTTAAAACAGTCAAATACATATCCGTCATTTGCATACATTCCAAGAGTTTTTTATTTGAGCCCACAGAATCACAGCTCGGACGACGCTCAAGTTCCTCGATTCTTTTCCAATAATTGGAAAATTAGAATAAAAACCCTTTTTTTTCATTCACATCCAATAGCGATCCAAACAAACAATGGCCTAGATACTACCCCTTGCTCTAGATGAGGTGGCTCATCTGTGCAATTAATAAGAGGCAATTTCATAAAGTTCTCAGTTCACAGCCAGGGTCTCCGTAGCAACTATGTGGTGAAGAAGGGAAGGAACAAATCTAGTGGTCGAGCAAGCGGTTTAACCGTCCCCCAATTTCTATCAACGTTTCACCACATAAATAATAATAAAAAATCAAGAGCTTATCATAATTTAATAGATAGGAATACGAAAAATGAAATTACATTAACTGAATTGTCATTCTGCGTTGTGGTGTTGAGCTGATACAAGCTAAAGTTCTGCAATTTTGAGGAAACTAAGGGCCTCAGAATCGATCTACTAGAGGGATACAATGACTGCATCAAGATCTCTCTAAAATAAAAATAAATTATCGTAGAATTATAGAATAGAGAAGCGAATCTGCTTGTCGTTAAACATCTATTGTTGGAATGTAAATCACTAAAAGTTTAAATTAATAAGACTAATTGGGAGGCATAAATCATGTTTTTTTAGAAAATAAAAACTTTTAGAACAGTTGTCCAACCATAAAAGTATATCATAATTAATAGAGTTTAGTTTTCTTTTTTTCCCCAAGTGATTGCGTTCACTGTAAACTTTTATACCACCAATTAGAAGAATAATCTAGACCACCTAAACAATTGATTGGCTAAATTCTTCTAGAATTTCAACTAGGAAACGATGATTTTAAGATTTCGTCGCTATTTTTGTGTCTCCAGAAGTTATCTTAGTTTTATCTTTTTCCCTGGTCCAATATGTTCTTCATCTCTTTTCCTTGTAGCCGCCCTAGTTGATCGAAGCTTCGAGTTATAGATATATGAGGGTGAGTATTCACGAACATCACGAGATATGTCACAACTTGTCTCAGCATCATTGCAGTCTGTTTGCGAGTATGGACAAATTTGAAGATCAAACTTCTTTGATCGTGTAACTCGGATGGTGGTAGGCGGGGATGCTGGTGCAAATTTTGAGGTTTTGGGAGTAGTTACTTCTTCATTTCCGAAGCTTTGACTACAGAGAACCGAGTCTTCGATATCTGTATCAGCTTCTTCATCCTCAATATTGTGCGAATCTACCTCCTGGGGCCGTGTGAGTTGGCTTCTAGAGAATAGTAGTCGAGGTTTAACCGAAGAACGAGTCAGAGGCTTATGTAAATTGGTCTCACGATCCTCCGTTTCATTGTTTGTAGTTTCATAACTATCGTCCTCACTATCTTCGCTAAACTTTCGCCAGATTTTCTTGCCTCGGCTATATTTATTAGCTTATTGTTGGAGAGGCGGCAAAATTGTACTTACAAAACGTATAATAATCCATCATTTCGCCGTTGGAGTTCTTCTACTGACTGTACACCTTCTCCAGGAACTATAACTTTTCGTCGCTTTGTAGACTGCCTCTGAAGTTGAGAAAAATTTGAGTTCGTATCAACATGAAAAGGGTTATTTGGACAAGAATCTTTTTCCGGTATACGATCTTGTGAATCAGTGAAAACCTCAATACGTTCTGATTTTATCTTAGTATGGCCCTTTCGTCTGGGTGTTAAGACCAATTCGTTGAATTTAGAGGATTGCGCTGGAAATAAATTGCGCGCTATCGAGGTGATAGAAGTTGTAGGTTTTTGAGGTCTTTTAACCGGAGTTTTTGTTGGGGTTGGAAGCATGCCATTTTTGTAAACTATTGAACTTTTTTTATTGACAGACTCTGTTCTTTCGTTTGTGATAATAAAATCAAAAGATCGAGCTGTGTCAGTTGAAATTTCACAAGTTGATGCGACATCTTGTTTTTTTCTACTTATATTTGAGCCCGAATTTCCAGAAGTATGCTTCCCTGATAATTTTCGCGTAGGTGTTGGATATGCGTTATTACTGGAAGCAACAAGATTCACTGGTCTTTGAGAAGGAGTGCGATTACTATGGAAGTCATAATATGAAGGCGTGGCTGTTTTTTGAAAGAGCAGCTGTCTTTGCGCAAGACGAGCCGATCTTCGAGGAGAAAAAGGCTTATAATTATCATAAAAGCCAAACTGTGGAGTATTTGGGGTGCGAATTGTTAAAGGAGGAGGAGTCGATAGATCTAATGAATTCGTCATATTTGGAAATTAGCAATAGTAGTGTCGCAACTTCTTGGGTTTCAAAGTCGATATGCTAATTATTTATCAGCTTTACGACTTTGAAAATCTAGAATCTGGGCTCAAGAAAATTATAAAGTAGATATAGTTTTGATAATACTGTAAATTTCTCAAACACAAGCAGTGTTGAAGGATCTAATATGAAATTAGTGTTGCACGTCTTGGTAAGCGCGATTTAACGGAAAACCAAACTTTGTTTACCTTTCAGAAGGGCCGATCGCCTGGTCCGTGCACGAATGTCAACAAACGCATTGTCAAGGAAACGTCCGAAAAGTAAAACTTTGTGATCATCTAACGGAAAACTATCCGATGTCAAGCTAAACTAGCATGTCTGACTCTAAAAACCCAGATGTTACTGAGATAGAAAATAACCAAATTATTGAATCTGCCCAAGAATTTCTTGAATTCCGTCCTACAAAAAAGACAGACTTGCCAAATACCAATACATCACCTCGTGGGGATCATGAGACAAAATATGATATGAAGCATGATAAAGAAGTCTCCTTACAAAAAGAGCTAGAGACTGTGCGGAGTATGAACGAGGTAGTTGAAAAAGTTTTATCTAGTCTTGAATCCGCCCAAGGTAATATAGCTGTTAGTATAACATCTACTCGTAGCTCGATAGCTCTAATAGCATGAAGACTGTTTTGCAGACGGTGAATTCTGCTTCTATACTACTAGATGCATGGGTCAAAATTCTTTCGTACACTGAACATAATCAAAGGTTGATCACAAATCCGAACTGGAAAGGAGCAAGTGCCGATATTGCCATTATTGAGAATGAATCTATCTTGAAAGCGCAAGCTGAAGAAAAGAGGGCTCTAGAGGATGAGAGACGCAAAGAAGAAGCTAGGAGAGCTGAGGAAGAAGAAGAAAGACGAAGACAAGTTGGTAATCCTTCGCGCGGATCCAGAGGTGCTCTCAGACGTTTCGGAGGATCTAAACGGGGATACTCAAGCTCTTCTTTGAATACAACTGGGAGAGTTAGTGGCACTCAAAGCAGTGGAAGAGGAATACCTGTAGCGCGAGCTGGATCTGGAATTGGGAGGGGTCTAGGAACTTCAAGAGGAAGATCCCGAGGAACACGTTAATACGATGATAATTTATGTCTTACGAAAGTAATACTGCCCTCTTTATTTAGCGTGCGTCTATGAGCATCTTGTTTATAATAAGCACTCATCATTTCAGAGACTTGTTATAATATATTATGTATTATTTTATTTCAGTTTTTCTAGATGAGTCATGTCTTCTTAAAGAATTCACTCATTTTTTTCATTCCACTAATATTTACCTTTTTCAATGCATTGACCCCTCGACTACAGCTCACCGTCTTCTTCATTTTTTCCTCCCTCTTTCTCTTCTCGGCTCTAATCTCGTACTCTTCATCTTCCAATCTAGGTCTTTTCCTCAAATAATCATCATTTAATCTTGAATCAATTGCATCCTGACGCAATTTGGCTACGTTAATTAAGTGACTATCTAATGATGTAAAATCAATTAGAGTATTTTGTGCAAATAACAAGTCTTTTAATGCTTCACCGATATGAGGAGCAACGTAATTAGACATAATAAATTGTAAGGAGGTTTTTATCCGTAAAAGATCAGATACTTTTTTTTCATGAACGAGCTTGTCTTCAGCAAATGAAAGGCTGTTTATTGGATTCATGTTTGATGTTTGCTCAATAGAAATATTAGGCGTGGTGGTATATGAGATTGCTTCTATTTTTGATAATTTTTCAACATCTGCAGCGGCAATTTTTCGCTCGTTTTTTCCCTTCATCATGGCTGTATCATTTGTATATTCCTCTTCAAGTTTTATATTGGTTAATGGAACTTCGAGAATCTTTCTGATATACTTTTCTTCCATGCTTGATGGTAGACCAGTCTTAGCCATACGAAAGGCCTTTTTTGTGAGCTCTTTGACAAGTTTATCTTCATTTAAGCGGTACATTTTTTCGTCATCAACTCCCACAGAGTCACATACTACTATCATTCTTTGCAGTAATTGTTTTTTGATAGAGGCTATACCTGAAAGGTACATAAGTTGTGATGAATCGGTAATTAATCTATCCAAATAATCTTCAAAAGATAAGTACAAACTCTTTTGCCGTTCCGATGACTTGGTATTGATTTTGGGTACAAGTGATGGTAGGATTAAAAACAATGGATCTATTAATGTTGCAACTAACAAGTTGGCATTCCTCATTATATATCCAGTGTGATTCGAACATATCTTGAGTTCATTTGTTTCGTTTTTTCTTGTTCCTAAAGTATGATTCGGGAAAAGAAATAAGCTTCGTCGTATATTTCCTGAATCTGTAATACTCCTCAATTCGTGAATTCCTCTTTTAGGACATACTAAGTAGCGTATGCCATTGGACCCTCGAGGATCCTTAAGTGTAATTATTCGGGCGCCGTTGCTAATATCACTGGGCAGCAAGAGTAATTGTTGGGGATATAAATTACTGCAGCTAGATCCAGATCCTGCATGTGAATCAAGTGTGCATTTGGTATTAATGTTAGTGAATGCATCTTCACATTGAGTATTTGCCATATGTTTTGAATTCTATGAGCCAAACTTTAAATAGAAAAATAACGCGTGACGTCAGCCTACTTTTGCTTATAAATGCCGTGTATTTAGCGTTATGAACATGAATATCAAAACTTTAAATTGCAAGATTCATGACGAATATTCTTCAAAGCAGAGCTTGAGCTATTGAAATCAGTTATTGCAAACCGACTAATATTCATAGAAGATATAAATAAACCTCAAAACTATACAAATTTCGAACTTACGAACAAACCTTAGAAAGCTTACAAAATTCTTTCATTTTGCTTGAGCTATTTAAACCAGCTTTAGTTCTTTAGCCTTACATAGGCGCTTAATCAAATAGGTTATGCAGTTTTAAATACAAAAATACAATCGTGCCACCAAATCCGCCGCTCTAGCTTAGTTTAATGATCAAGAAAGACTATCAATTAGCGTTTTTGCTTTTCTGTATTTAAGCAAACTTTGACAAGAGCCTTTTCAAGCTCTGTAGTAGCCATATCTTTCAAAGATTTAGTGAATTAAGTTACTATGGAGATAATTTACACTCTGAAGCTCTCGCTGATATGACCTAACTGCCGGGCGTTAATACCTGTTAAATCTAGTGTTCAGTTAATATCATCAAATGTACTTGCTAGCTACGTTGCTATTGGCAACGCCAAATATTTTACTTTGACTATTGTTCTAACCAAACGGTTCCTAGTTCATCCTATTACGATATCTATTCATATATAAAAATAACGATACTGCGATATCCAGTTTTTTCACCCCCGTCCTTTTTTAGGTCCTACGTCACCATCAATTTTTGTTCAAATCGATTTGTGAAAGCTGAAATTATATGTTTCATTCGCTCTTACATCTTATGAGTGAGCCTTTAAGGAATGAAAATCACTGTCGTGTATTCTTTTGCGCCGTTTTTTGACTCGATATCAATGTCGAAACATTCCGAACTTGTGTTGATGCCAGTTTTTCTTTTAAAAAATTCGAAAATTTAAAAAATTGTAATGGATGTCTCTATATTATCACGTGACATAAAGTCACATGACCATCAGTATATTAATAGATATTTGACACAATACAAACTTCATGCTTCTTTTGCACAACAGGTTATGGCCCTATGTAGCTTCCACTGCAATAAACAGCGTCAACTATTTAATTCGACATATTACTGTGCTTCTGTCTTCTCTAGATTTGTATTTTACTTTAATCTAGCAGCAACTCTCGCACAACACAATGTCTTCCTCAATTAAGCCCTCGGATGAGGCAAAATTCGTACCTGAAAA
>PEDP01000447.1:0-24497 GCA_002918395.1 Erysiphe pulchra | reverse complement strand
GTACATGGCTTTTATATTGGCGCTGAAAATTTAAGCTATTTTTTTCGCGCCAGATTTATAGCGTGACGTAATTTTTTTCTGCTAATGTTTTCCCACAAAGGTTGGTTATTAGCAGAAAGTTTGTGGGTTCTCTGATAATTACTGGTTTGACTTAGGAAGTGTTCTTGCTCGTCACATCCTCTCTCAAGCTTCAAACACACCTCAAGTATATCAACAGTAGAAAATCGAAACCAATTCTTTATGCCTGCATGTGCTCCTTCAACTCTTGATGTCGAAATGTGACCAAAATGCCTCACATGGCGAGTCAAAGAAAAAAATCTCTGCTTATGATGAAGCCAAATTGTTGCGAGATAAGAAAATACTCTTCCTGGAACAAATTCACGTAGTGTCTCAAGGCTTTAATTACACTCCCCGACTTTAAGTGAGTTTACAAGAGCTTGACAGTGACCCATGAATTCTTGTGTTTTTTCATTTATGAGATAAGAAACAGTGAAATGGTACTAACTCAAAGTACGGTGTGGTATATGGTAAATAAAATTGAGAAAATGAAGTCAGTGTATATATACACTCCGTTTCCTGGGCAACACTTAGCCTTCAATCCAGGAGATTAAAATATTGTGCGTGAGGGCCAGCAACAGGTAAGTAGGGAATGGAAAGACTGGGGATAAATACACGCTAACTAGGATAATGAGAAATGGCTAGGATTCAGTTAGTTCGTTTAGTGAAGTTGGAAGCTGATTGGCTGAGAAATGAAAAACAGGGGTAGGTAGAGCAGGGACAGACTGAGGGCCAGATATACATAACCTGAGGGCCAAATATACTTTCCCTTTGGATAGATCGCAAGAATTTCTAAGTGAAAGGGTTGGATTTGCATATAATTGCTGGTGACGAGAAATCAAGTTATGCCCTCGGCCTGAGCCTTGAAGTCCAGGACAAGATTTTTATACCCTGTC
Organism: Erysiphe pulchra; assembly: GCA_002918395.1. Lineage (NCBI taxonomy): Eukaryota > Fungi > Ascomycota > Leotiomycetes > Helotiales > Erysiphaceae > Erysiphe > Erysiphe pulchra. The sequence continues at coordinate 23,544 of PEDP01000447.1, read as the reverse complement.
GAGGAAGGTGCAAGTAGGGGTCTAGCTAGCCCCTAAAGCGAATATGCGCCCTACTACAAACTATCCACTGTGGCCATAGATCGTTGGTTAGGGTTAGCGCAAGTTTCATTGTACTGAACCGATATACGTATCGATATCGATTCCCGTGGTTGTGGAGTAGCATCACATCACTCAACCCATGTTGTAGACTCGAAATGTATTAGTCAGCAAATTAAATTATGAAGCATACACCTAATACTGCTCCACCCGGCACGAATATCATTTCATTTCCTTACACAGTGATCTCAGTCAAAAACACACTGATATAATTATTCTCTACTCGTTAAATTTGCATTAGATTTATCTTCATGAAGAAATTATTTTTCAACAACCATAAAAACCTTTTCGAGAACCTCCAAACCACCTTTAGATTTGACTTTGGGACTGTATCTTCAAAAGGCAGTTACGATATCTCCTATTGACCCTTTTCTTTGACAAGCTGAGCATATAGGTAGTTTTCGTTCAGGTGTTTCCTCACCAGTCGTTAGGATAAGTCACGTTTGAGATACCCGTAAATTCACAATATGCCTCCAGCCAGCCCATAACGAATCTAGAAGAGGTAGTAAAGTGCTGTCACGCATCCAATACTAATACTCATAGAAATCCAATGGAGTTAGACCCCCAGCAGTCTTCCTATAATCGCATGTATGGGGCACAGAGTGTGCCTCATAGTGCGCTCGAGGCTAACTGTATAAGGTAGTCAGTCATACAGACTTAATATGCTGCTGTACAAAATGTATTGCATGCCAAGTAAAATAGCCATGATATAACTTTGTGTCAATATCTATGGGAATTTGATCTCGCTGTATAGTTGATCAAATCGGGACTGCAGAGATTCGAAGCCATGAAAAGCATTAGTTCTTTTTTCCCCCGAGATACCGTTTATTATTAGCCAGTGCTTCTTCAGTTAAAGAGGTAACTAGTTTCCCGAAGTGCATACGCTAATTTTCCCAGGTACTAACTAGTCGCTCTTGTTGGCTGGGTTTATAAATTTTCTTTTTGAGGTATACCACGCATTATTAGGTACTAGAATTTGAATATTTAGCCTGAAAATGAAGTTTTGCATCATCAAAGTGTTCCATCGTATCCGCCTGGATAATATCACACAAAGCATCCTCAAATTCTAGCCAGTCAACTATATTCTTACAATTTGAAAGGACACACTTATTTACTTGCCAGATGGAGAGAGCAGTGTAGACGTATTTGGAAATATGACTTCTGCCGCATCCTTTTGTGCTTGATCACCATCCATAATAATTAACGAAGGGTTTGTTATAAGCTCTTGGGAAGCGCTAGAATGCCCATATTAAATCCTGGTATGTTTCTCCTGAATTGAAGCAAAATCCAATTGAGAATGTCATTCCTGAGCTTGTTACGCTTTAATATAATTATTTAACCATACAACACTGTATGCTATGCAGCATCAACTTACCAATCATGTGAAGGAGCGGCATATCAAACTTGATGAAGAAGCTGAAAAAGTGCATCGTTTTGTAAAGAGTCCAGACCTTTGCTCTCTTTTCGACGACGTATTTAAATTATATATGTCAGGCGCTAAAAATGAGATCTCGCGAAGGTACATACATGAGTGCTTGAGCGGGATTAATTCCTTAAGAAGTTATTATTCTTTTCTCTGTATAATAAGATGTATCAAATTACAAATACATCCTCTATGTGATGATCTAGCCTGATTAATTTCTGTCTGTGAAAGTGTCGGTGTATCATGTATCACTGGTAAGTTAATGTACTAGCACAAAAGTTTGGTTAAACTGGTTTTTGTGAAATTGTACTATCTATATCTTTCTCTCTCTCTATCTCTTCTACGCGTAGATAACTGAAGTCATTCATTAAGGACGAGCTAACAATTTCACCCTGTCTACACATAACGCTGACGCCGACGCCATTATTCCTACAGAAAGATTTCGGTGTGCCGGACGGGAACTAATTGAGCTGCTAGGAGGGTGGATGTGCTCGCCATGTCCCTTGTCCCTCACCAGGCCTATGTCCCTATGTCTTAGCTCCGACTGTGTATCTGCACGTTTATTAGCTGTAACAGAGAGCTGACAACCTGTCTTTCGGCGATAGCTGGAGTAGTGCTCATTTTGAATGAATTAGTGTAGAGAGTCAAATATTCTTTGCAATTTAATTGCACTGCGTAATATTATTATCGTCGTAACTTCCTTGTTTTATTTATCTTGTTATCAAACTATTTACACTAATTATAAATTATCAATCTACAGACTACCGTTGCTAGGCAACGAAATTGACTATTAAATCTTGAGTCTACACCATAGAAGTTAGTGATGGCAGTATTACTATGTGATTCGGTAATTACTGAAATTACTAGGAATTTCGATCTAGTAATAGTAAGAGAAATTAATTAGTAATTACAAAAACACTAATTACGAACACTAATTACGAACACTGATACTACCGATGTCAGATGCTAGGTGTATATTGGATATCATGTTCTAGCCCGTTGTTGATATACATATGTTGTTGTCTCAGGTAATTCGTCGAAGAGTCGCAGTTGACGTTCATTTCTAATTATGTTTAGTTAACGGGCAGAGATTACCGATTGGTTGACAATGAAGTTAGGAACGTAGTTAGTGATATTTGATGTCAAGAAGTTGAACACTGGAGTATAGATAAATACTCCAAATCAAATCTTGTAACTTAGATTGTTAGATTCATTAAATCTTTGTATTCCAAATTCTTGCTTGTTGTGCACTGTACCTTCTATACTCATAACAGCCGATACTGGGGTAAGCATAATGAAACTTGTTCCCCCATAGCGTTTGGTTACCTGGCAATTCAGTGTAAACACTGAAAGCTACTCTTTCTATTCTAATAGTCCTAGGAACTGGAGGACTATTCAGGCCACTAAAATGGAGCCTATTAAGGAGCTACAATCTTCGCAATCTTCGCATATCCCAATTAGACATGTAACAAGTACAAGTATCAATTCATCTAGTTACCTCCGATAGAGTAAAAGAGAAGAAGTGGAAAGGAGATATCTAGATTTTGAGAAAACTATGAGAAAAGATAGACCTATAGTTAAATAAGCTATAGTTTTTGAGAGATGCACTATCTGGGTGTGCAAGGTGCTTGAGAGGTCATTAGGTCATGTGTTTTCAGAGTATGATAAACGAGGATGACCGTTTAATAAATTGAATTACTTTTTGACGGCTCTTAAGCGCATGTGATCCTTTGGTTCGAGTAAATATGATAATTAATTTTTCCCTATGTGTGTATTCATACAGCCATAGATTTGTATATGTACAAATTTTTATTTTTCATCCCTTTAAAGTCTTTTTTACAGACTAAAACTAAATGTCCATCGTCTATACATGTGAAAGAATTTTCAGAGACAACAAGTGCTAAAAACTAAGATTCTTCGTGATTATGATATTTATCATTCCCTCTTCCAATTTTTTTGACCATGAGAAAACCAAAACTCCCGAAAAAAGAACGCCTATACCTTCGACGTAACGCCTTAAAAAGCTTAAAAAACTCTACAAATATTTTGTACAATAGCGCCTTGCACCCAAAGTCCCAGCACCCTGCGTTTCTTATCCTTTTTCTCTTAGAATGGATTCTTTAAGACACTTCAAGGTTTCTCTTAATTTGCACTAAAGCCATAAATTGATTTTTATCGGGGATCAGAGTTATCAAGCTTCATGTAGGCCAACTGTAAAGCCTTTTTTTCATGCCCATCTTGCTCCAGTACGGCAACCCAATCTCGTAATTGAATCCCTGCACCCTTCTCACGATCTTCACGCCATGTGCCTAATCTTCTTGATCCTTCGCCAGTAAGCCTTTCAACAGGGGAAATACCACTTATACCAGAAGCTGCCGTTGCTGTCGAGATACCAGCAAAACTGCCAAGCCTTTTCTGAGAGCTGGAAGATCCTCCTGTGAAGCCACCGCTACCTCCAGACATCGGAGTAGGATTCATCCAGCTGTACTTCTTCTTCTTCCCAAACAAGCCTCCACCCCCACCTAGAAATTGTGCCGTAGTTACATTCGCTGCAGCATGACTTGCTGCTTCACTCACTCTAGCTTCTGCTTTCTTCTTGAGGTCCTTTTTTGTCGTCACCTTCTCAACATTTTCTGGCGCAATTGACCCAGGAGTACCAGGAACAATAGATGATTGCCTGCTTGACGTAGATGTTCCTGCAGCTCGATCAAGACGCTTTCTCAGTCGGACTTCTTCCGCCTCACGTTCCTTTAATGCTTGGCGTCGAAGAGCAATTATAACTTCATTTGTGATTTTTCCAGAATTCATCACTTTATTGTCATCACTTCCATCGAGTGTAGAAACCTTGTCAACTATTGAATAAGGGCCTAAATAAGTAATAATTAGCTATGAGAGTCCGACTAGTTTGGAAGTAATTCATACGTTTCAGAGGATTCGAACCAGAACTAACTGAGCTTTCCCAGCCCATCCTCACAGACCCATTACCTGCTATTGTAGAGCCCTCGAGATCGAAAGGAATAGCAATATCTTTCCATTCCTCTGAGATAACACCATGAGAGCCAGTTCGACGCCCCTTGGCAAGCTTAACAGCATCCTCAACGAGTCCCCGTAAGCGATGTTTCGTAGCTATAGATAGAAGTGCTAGTTGATCGACTAACATAGAATCAAATGGAAGAAAGTTTCCATTAGTCGTTACTATGATTCCGTCTGGTCCTACTGCGGTTTGAACGCGAACGTCACGCTCGGGAAATGCATGTGGGCGAGTCATTATTCCCATCATTCCTTTACTATCCGTATTCAATTCTATTCCGTGTTCAGAAGCCAACTTTCTTAATTTCGCATGTACTAAATGGACATGTAAGAACGGATTGTCTAATTCTCGTTGTCTAGAAATATGAAGATTGCGAGCAGCTTCTCGCCAAGCTATATCTGCTGCCTTTTGTACATATTCGTCCTGAGTCTTTGAATTTATTACCTCACCCACAACATTCGCGGGACCTGCACCAAAGAATGATGCTTCATCATGTGGGGGGAATTGTGTGAAGCTATGACTGAGTGATATGTTTCCCGTATGTGAGCCAGATAGCATAGAGTTGAAGGAATCATTGTAGAGCTGAAATGTATATTGTTCTTCTTCTCGAAGATCTACCCCAGTGCCCCCTAGTACGTCCATTACATCAACGCTCTCATCCTTTGGCTTTTCTGTAGGCCTAGATGGTGGTGCCATAGTTCCAGAAGCTTGGCCAGCCATTATAAAATTACCATTGTAGTTTGATTGTTGAGAAAAGTTAATTTGGTTAGAGAATGGAATAGAATTAGCTTGATAACTGTTTTGGTGATTAATTTGCGTTTGTGAGTGACTCACGTTGTTGTTGGTGTGTCCGTTCGAGTATGGTGTAGTGTAGGCTTGAGATGGAATAGATACATTAGCAAAATGTGCTGACTGGGTAGATTGAAGAAGAGTAGGCGTATGACTGTAGGGTGACTGAGACGTATATGGCGAGTTAGGTTGAGAAGAATCATTAGGTGATACTCGAGGTCTCTTATTAGAAAAGCTGCTTTGTGATGGTTGGATAACTGAAGAAATTCCACTCAGAGAAGGAGAGCCTAGCCCCTGTGGAGGGGCTAGCCGTGATTGCGCCTGCGGCTGCTGTACCATATTGAAAAATTCGCAGTCGCGTGAAATGATTCTGTGACATTGCCAGGCAGGCGTAAAGCCTGCTATCCTACTTTGCTCCTCCCATTCACTGATATTTCAACCAGACCGGAATCACATGGAGAAAACGCGCCGGACCTGTTTTTAGCTGAGATGGTGGTTGAGGATCAAGCGAAGAGAATTTGTCGATTCCTATTACGTTAGGGAAGTTTTGAAAATGATTATTGTCGGATACAGAATCGCTAGCGCGGTTTTAGCGTGGCGACTTTTATTATTATTCTATTATTTTCGCCTCTCAATCAGTAAAGGTCATTTTAACAATCAACAAAAATTTAAGATTCGGGATCAGATCACCGAAAATGAACTTTGTGCTTAGGAGCTCACTGGTTTTCTGTTGAATGTGTTCTAATAATTCGTATATCAATAGTACGTTTGTAAATTTTAATTGCATTTTTATCGTTCGTCATGACTTCCAAAAGAAAAGCAGCTGCTATGGCACCTACAGTAGAGGAAGCGATTGATCCCGCAGATATTTTGACATTTCTTTGTCTCGGGGGAGGAAATGAGGTTGGAAGATCTTGTCATATTCTTCAATATAAAGGCAAGACTGTGATGGTAAGTTGAGGTTTAATAAGTAGTCTTCCTGTGGATGGCTAAACTTTCTGTCAGTTGGACGCTGGGCAGCACGCAGGATATGAGGGCCTTGCATCACTACCTTTCTATGATGACTTTGATCTAAGTACCGTAGAAGTGCTTTTGATCAGCCAGTAAGCGCTTTTCCGATTTTTGGGATTCAAATGTAGTGAAGAAAAAAATGGTTAGATATCACATCCACACATTTTTCGTATCTTTCTCTATATCTCTTTATAGCTTCGTGTTTTCTTCAGTAGCAGCTTTTTATCTTTCATTGCCGCCCTATACTTGTAGTGGACCTCATAGGATTGGTAAGACCAACGCAGATATCTTGTCGCCCTAAATCACTGTCATTCCTTGGTCTTCATGTAGTCAACGCATACAATTTTGTGCAGAGAATGACTACCACTTCTGTCAACTTATTCTACATGTCCAGATTGAATGAGCTAACCTTACGTACAGTTTTCACGTTGATCATGCCGCGTCCCTACCTTATGTTCTTTCAAAGACCAACTTTAAGGGACGTGTATTTATGACACATCCTACAAAAGCCATATACAAATGGCTCATACAAGATAGTGTTAGAGTTGGAGGGGTCTCATCGACTTCTCAACCCGTATACACTGAAGCTGATCACTTGTCTACATTCCCATTAATCGAAGCTATTGACTATTATACTACTCATACTGTATCCTCTATTCGAATAACACCTTACCCTGCTGGGCATGTCTTAGGAGCTGCTATGTTTCTAATTGAAATTGCTGGCTTGAAAATATTTTTTACAGGAGATTATTCCAGGGAAGACGACAGGCATTTGATATCTGCAGAAGTACCAAAGGGGGTGAAAATAGACGTACTAATAACAGAGTCTACATATGGTGTAGCTTCACATGTGCCACGCTTAGAACGAGAACTAGCCCTCATGAAGTCGATAACGACAATTCTTAACCGGGGTGGACGTGTTTTGATGCCTGTATTTGCACTTGGACGTGCTCAAGAGCTTCTACTTATCTTAGATGAATATTGGGGTCGACATCCTGAGTTTCAAAAAATCCCAATATATTATGCTAGTAATCTTGCTAGAAAGTGTATGTTAGTGTATCAGACATACGTTGGTGCTATGAACGATAATATAAAGCGTCTGTTTCGTGAGCGAATGGCTGAAGCAGAGGCATCAACTGATTCAAAAGGAAAGGGTGGCCCATGGGATTTTAAGTACATTCGTTCACTCAAAAACCTTGATCGATTTGATGACGTTGGAAGTTGTGTCATGCTGGCCAGTCCTGGTATGTTGCAAAATGGTGTCAGTAGAGAGCTCCTTGAAAGATGGGCACCTAGTGACAAGAATGGAGTCATTATAACCGGCTACAGTGTAGAAGGAACCATGGCAAAACATATCATGCAGGAGCCTGACCAGATACATGCTGTTATGAATCGTGGCGGTGGTGGTGGTGGTGCACGTCGTGGACTCGGAGGTGCAAATGAAAAGGTTATGATTCCACGAAGATGCAGTATTCAAGAATTATCATTTGCTGCGCATGTAGATGGCGTTGAAAATAGAGAATTTATTGAGGAGATTGCTGCTCCTATAGTGGTGAGCTCTCTAATGACGACCTGATTTTGGATCACGACTAACGAACTTTAAGATTCTTGTTCATGGCGAACAACACAACATGATGCGTCTAAAATCAAAACTTCTGTCTTTAAATGCCGAAAAGACAACAAAAGTTAAGGTATTTAGTCCACGGAATTGCGAGGTTTTACAAATTCCTTTTAAGGCAGATAAAACAGCAAAGGTCGTTGGAAAATTAGCATCTATTCCACCTCCAGGAATAGATGGTCATCAATCTCAGCTTGTCACTGGAGTCCTCGTTCAGAATGATTTTAAAATGTCACTCATGGCTCCAGAGGATCTACGAGAGTATGCTGGCCTAACTACAACGACTATTACTTGTAAGCAACGAATGACACTAAGTGCAGCTGGTATAGAGCTTATCAAATGGGCACTAGAGGGTACTTTTGGAAATATAGAAGAATTAGGAGAAGAAAAATTGAAGAATATCAAATATGAAGACGATTCTATGAAAGAATTAAAGGAACAAGCAGATATTGACATCAAGCTCACTTCCTACTTAGTCATGGGATGTGTTACGATACGCCATCAGACAAATGGCGAGTTGGAATTGGAGTGGGAGGGTAACGTACTAAATGATGGTATTGCCGACGCAATAATGGCAGTCTTATTCTCTGTCGAAAGTAGTCCTGCAGCAGTAAAACGTAAGCAGCATTTTGCCTCTCGTCTTTTCTTGTTATCTAACTTTATGGGCTCACGCAATATTAGATTCATCTCGCAAGCATTCGCATTCGCATGAACTACCACCTCGTCACCCACATGCTAATCTCTCACCAACTGAGCGACTTGAACGACTTTTTATGTTCCTTGAAGCTCAATTTGGAATTGAGAACGTCGTTCCCATTTCTGTACCAAAGCTAAGCTCGCGCCTAATTACTTCTAGTTATAGCTCAAAATCAGAAGATTGTGAAGACGAGGTGTCGCATGCTGAATCTGAACAACGAAACGCAGAAAAAAGTGAAATTGAGAGACTACACAAGATAGGAATTCCAGTTCCGGGTGTAGAGATCCGCGTTGACAAAAATGTGGCTAAAGTCTGGCTAGAAGACTTAGAAGTCGAATGTACTAGTCGCGTGTTGCTTGAGAGGGTGAAGGGTGTTGTTGAAAGAGCTGTGGAGGTAACTGCGCCACTTTGGGCGTACAAGAGCTGAATTTGGCATTCAGAATTGATTAAAAAGGAAAAAAATCCGGAAATTACTGAAGCGGGACTTTTTGCCATAGAGCACTGCATTTTCAAAAACAACATAAATTCTATATAATGAATAACATCAACACATCAACAAGTCGCTCATATTTTGGCCGTCAAAACTCCACGTTACAACCGGAACTATCTAAAATCGAAAGAAAAAGACGTAATTGTGCTCTCAAGCCTTATTTACTAGGCTTAAACATCTTATAGTAATATAGTGAATACTTTCAAGCAATAAATTTATACACGACCACTTGAAAAAGGCACGATGATATTTACACCAATTTCTTACGCTAAAATGATGCATACTAAATAGCTACGCTAGCTAGCAGCCGCCATTTCACCAGTCCTGGTCGATTTTTAAATTAATTCTCTGTATCAATCTTATGATTCAATTCTAGATTTGATTTTTGAAAAATTAAGAAAAACATTTGGGCTTATTACAATTAGTTGATTTTCTCTTTTTTCCTTCTCATCCTCTTCTATCTATCCACGATCTTCTTATAATTGAAATAATTTCTTGCATAATCGCGGATGCAGTTTGCTAATGTACTATGTAAGAATTAAAATTGAACCTCCCCGTTTATTAATATTCTTAAACCTTTTGTAAATTTGAAATTTAAAATTTGAACTCAAACCAAATTAAGCCGCTTGATCTTATTCAAGTTCGATTTTCAATTTCTGCCAAGTACTTATGATAAATTGTCAAAGTTTGCGCAGAAAGTTCACTAGAGATGCTAAATTTTCTCGAATCTCTCTTCTGAATCTAGACTCAAATTTAAATTATTCTCGATTTGTAAAGTAAGTCAAATTTTTAAATGGCCATTATACTTCCACAAACTCATATGGTCGATTAAATTAACAGAATAGATATCAAATTAATCTTGACTGATCAGCTTGATTTTTATTTGTGAGCTACGGTTTGCACTCAAGTGTCCACCAAGGTGCACTTCTTGCACTCTGTCTGTTGGGACGCTTGCCCAGTGTTTTATTGCATTTTCGAAAGCCCATAATATCTCTTGAGCAAATTTTTTCCGTCTCTTCCAATATAACTAGGGGCTCATGTGAGCGGAAGCAGTTATTGGAGTACTACCTGTGAAAATTGGGGTAAATGGTAAATTCGCCTTCGAAACTCGAATTTTTTCCTGAGACATTCAAATTTCTTTTCATCACTTTGTGATTAGGAACAAATCCACATAATGGAAGGTGGTCGTTCGTCATATACTACACTCTCTTGTACCAACCCATGCCATTGCTTCATTAATGTTCGTCCATGCTAAGTCCAACGTGTTTCCTACACGATATATAGGTTCATCAACTATGAAACGGGTCAGATTATAATCCTCAGCCCATCTTTTTATTTCTTCTCCTTTTCCATAAAAGCTACTAGCACCGGGCTGTCATGCCCAATATACGGAGTTGAAGTCTCCAATAGCTAAAGTTCGGGCTGAAGGTGTCCAATTTAGGAGTGGCATAACAGCACTTGGGTGATGAGGAGCTTTAGACACATTAAGGAACATAATTTCATTTATCTCTACCCAACAGTAATCACCAGTCGGGGATTTGGTGTATTTTTGTACTGAACTAATTCTGTTGGTGTCTTTCCTTACATATGTTGCTGCTCGTGGCCGAACATCATCTCCTCCTAAGGGAAGATAAAGATTATAGTTTGGGCATGTCTTTGTACGGCCAGACCACCATAGTTCTTTAACCAACAAAACATCTATTCTTATTTCATATGCACGAGCTAATACGATGTCTTGTATGGTTCCCCCTTTCCAATTAATAAGCGTGATGCATCGCCTGTTGATTGAACGATAGGAGATGCTTAGGAGTTTTTAAAATTAGGGTTTGTTTCTGAAAATTGACTGCTTGTTGTCTCGATATTTGCAATTTCAGTTGTTGTAACAGTTTCTTCGGCAGTTTTTGCCTGAGCATAGCTTGGTATTCTCTTTTACCAGCCTGACGGTACGCTTTCATCAATTCCTTAGTGGATGCACCTAGTCGAGTTGGTCGGGCGAGGCACCTGCGACTGTCAGAGCGATGTGGTCCCCCGCAGTTTCTGCATTTAGTCGAGGCCAGATATCTGTCTTCTAATTGGTTTGAAGGGCCACAGTTTCCACAAGATGGTGCTTTGGAGCAGTATTTCGTAGGCTGATGACAGTTACATCGTTTGCAAAGCTAGAGAGGCTGTTGCTTTTTAAAGGGCCTGAAAATCCCAGATTCGTCGAAAACTTTAAGCCCTGCGCGAGGGGCTTTGGAGAAGAATGCCATCAAAGTGCGATGAGGTACTTAAGCATTGTTTCGTCCATAAGTTTTTAAATGGGCTTGACGCACGGAGCAGACTCGCTCAACTTCGTCAGCATGCATGGAGCTATTCACTTCTTCCTCTCCTTGCTCCTTGCGGATAGATAATGGTTCAGTTGGCATAATGACTGGCACCCAATTAGTAACTGATTCTAGTTTGACTCATGTTAGGAATAAGCCGTTTGCCGCATTTAGTATCGCTTCGCGCACCTCTTCGCTACAAGGACCTAGTGCAAATCCAGAGTGAACAGGCTTGATTCTCTCAATGAGAGTGGGCGAAATTGAGAGTTTCCTAACCACCGCCTCACATATGCCAGCAGAAGAAAGTCTATAGTCTCCTCCATTTATGGTCTTGTGGGAGACGAACAAAAAGTCTTTTATCGGAACCTGACGTTACAGGCTTGTCCTTGGCTAACTGCCGCTGAGAATCTTTGGGAATAGGAGCAGCTTGTGTCTTATTGCTTATAACCACTCTTGCCTTCTGGCTATAGCTTGCTAATGTAGCCCAGGTCTTTTCACTTTTTTGGGTAATCTTTGGTAAAATTACTATTGAGACTTTTTTCGATTTGGAGCTGAGGTCTTAATAATATGGTGGGTCGCTGTAAGGGTCTTAAATCATAATTTTTGTTCAACACTGTAATCAGAATCTATGTACAATAAAAGATCTTGAAGTAAAGATCTAAAAGAAGTGAGAAGTAGTCCCCTTATTTATCAACCGAGTAAGCTCCTGACATCACTTGATGATGGAGATTTGAAAGAGATTTCTTTTCATGTCATCATCCTTACTTCTCTTCCATATTCTGATATTACATAAATCTAGATACAAAATTAAATGGAAACAAAAAATATGGACTTCTTCGTGAATCTGTCGGCGTGCCAGTAATTCTTGTTAACATTTGTTAAAGATAACATAAATGTTAAAAAGATGAATCAGCATCTTTATCAGCCTTGAGGAAAAATACCAATACCTTAAAGAGTGATTGCCCAGAGTGGGCCTTTGATATATTAAGGTTTAGGCTTGCATTTACGGGGCTTCATTAACTGCAAGGTCTGATTCGTGTTGAGAAAGTGTTATAACTTGACTCTTTTTGGCTTAGGCTATTGCCTAAGGGAATTCAGGCATCAAGCCTGAACAGCTGGTACTATTTGTTTCTTTGTATTTTTTTATATTTTTACCTGCACTACCTGAAATTCCATTGCCTTCACTTAGATGGGTATGTGATGGAATATGTGGTAGAGACGGGAGGCTGTCGTCGCAAAGTTAGCAATTGCTTGTCGGAGGTACGCCTTGAATGCTTCAACTTCTTCTATTTCCAGTTCTTCTGTAAAATTTGCCAATGTGCTATCTATGCTACTAATCATAGTTGCACGTATCAGGATACGTATGTGCCAAGCACGTTCACGATGCTGCCGAATCGCAATTATCTCAGCAAGTTCTTGTGGGAGGAACGAATTTGCAATGTCACAATTTTCACCACTGCTTTGTGGGGGTCTCTTAAATTGTATGCTTTGAAGGTGCGACAGGCTTGAGGGCAAGATACTATTTGTCTACCGTCTATTGTCTTTGTTGGTTGGTCGAGGTTTGACGGTGGTGAAAGTGGCGCGATGAGGGGAGAGGAGAGGTGAATGGGGGAGATGGGGGGCGGTTGATGGCTTGATTCCATTAAAGGAGCTTGAGATTCTCGAGATATTTCCATTGAATCAATCATTCTTATATCATATCCTAAATTTTCAAATTATGGCGACTATGTTTCGTTGTGCATTAATGATGAGTTTAGTTTAGTTATACTTTATCGTGTCGGCTTTAGCCAGCGTACATTGTACATGACACGTATGGAAGACATCTAGTATACATGATCCTCCAAACTGCAGCAATGCTCACCCGGTGCCTAGTTTCTCCCAATACACCATCCAGATGCTAGTTACATTGGGTCGAATGGGTAGGAACGCATTCACTATGACCCAAAAGGCCACAAACTGAGGGAAAACCTGAGAAAACCCAGTGGGAAAAACTCGTCAGGAGATAAAACCTCAGCCATTCATCTCGTACTCTTTTTCGACGAGCAGCCGCAGTCCCCCTCCAATAAGCCATACAGGAATCCAACCTGTGACTCGTAGAAAGTCCAACCAGCACCTGACCACTTGCGCCACCAGCTTATTTTCATTAGATTTGGATGTGCAGAGCCCTTCACTCTGACTTCCTGGGACAGTCGTGGGGATACTTCGGAGAGAGGGTGATAGGGGTTTGTGATGTAGAGACGAAGCTGACTGAGTCCCGCGAGAATGAATGAGGATCCTGAAGGGTAGAATATTGCCTCTCTGCTTGGCTCCTTTCTAACGAGAGAAAGGGTTCCCAGGCGCCACCAAGTGGAGGTACAGAGTAGGACTTGACGCCCCATTGATGATGAGTGTATACTTGTTAATTTGTTAATGTATCTGTTTGATTAGTTGAGAATGTGCTACGCCACTGTCCTAAACAGGACATAAGACATACGAAAGATATCTAGAATACACAAACCTCCAATCTTCAGCAACATCTATCTACCTATTTCCTAGCCATCCGTAATTGTGACACATGCTGGTTATAGATATTGGATCGAATAGGTAAGAGAAAAGTATGGGTTCGTGGAGTTGATTGTTGGATTAAGAGGGTAAAATTACTGTAACGATCTAAGAGATTCTAGCTAGTTTATATAGACCTCACGATGACTAAGAATAGTCATATGATACACCCAGCTTAACAGTAAGGATGTATGTATTCAATATAACTTAGAGGCCACGGATCGGGGTAATTCCACAGGGAGAAGCTTTGCCAATTTTGCAATACTATTCTACGACGAGAAGATGTAGTCTCATCAAAGGAGCCTTGGAGGAATCTCACTCACAACAGCTAGATAGTCTAGCCAGCAGTTGACTGATATTTTATTGACAGTAAGGATTGTGCGATTGGAAGTGCAGAGTCCTTTTGGGTGAGCTTTCGGAATGCTTCGTAGAAAAGGTAATAAGGGATTTTGATATTGAGGCAAGGTCGACTGAGACACACATGGATGAATGAAGATGAATTGGATTCTAAAATTTAATTATCGACACTACATCATAGTGCTAATAGCTACCACCTAATTCGTTATGTTCCCCGCACCAAAAATGATATCCTTTTATTTCCTAGACAATATGCCTCTCGTCTTAGTTCCTCTTCTGACAGTAGCTAGGGAAACCAGCTATCATATAAAGGTACATCAGGTGTAGTTTTCTTCATTGATCAGATACCCATAGCTTGGTGGTCAAGCAAACAAACAGTCACAGCACAAGGTACCTGTGAGGCTCAGTATGCAGCACTCACAAAACTTGTTGTAGCTGCACGATGGCTCAAGCCTTTATATGAAGAACTATTTGGGCCAATAAAAAATCCAATAATAACTGAAATAGATTACACTTCTGCCATGGCTACAGCAAATTCAACAAAAATAACTGCCCGAAATCGACATTTTCTTATCAGGGACGAAAGAGTCAAAGAAGCCATTATGGACAAGTTAATAAAACTACAAAATACCGTCACTAATTTATGTAGAGCTCACGGTTCAATAAAAGGTCTTTAAGGAATAAAGCACATCGCATTTTATAATACTTACTATTTGTCTACTTCTACTACTAATCTCTACTAACTACCTTCATAAAATCCATTCACAGTACATAACTTTTTTGCCACCCCGACCCACTATTTACCCCATATTTCACAACTCGGTACCACCTTCATAAATGGGATATTCATTTCTTTGCCAAGATGATCTGATTGAGTCTGATCGAATAAGATGTTTTCTATATTTAAATGCTTATTGCTTTCTTACTAGATCTATGACGCTTACCATGCTTGGAGCATGACTCTAAACGCCAACCCAACTTGTTGTCCCGAAAGGGGGCTCGTAGGGCGATAGTCTCTACGGCTTGAGCAAAATTGAATAGTTTGACTCCATTTTTAAAATTTAAAAAGGTAAATTTTGTTATTGAAATAAAATTTCCAGGAAAAATAATATGTTGTTTTCGTGCAAGAAGGGGATTGTGTTATAGCGAGGAAAAACCACGCGCAAGTGAAGCTCTGATCTTTATCGTTGACCAGGCAACAAAGCGATATTTGAAATTGTACAAATTGATTATCGTTTTATAGATTTTAAGTCTCACGTAAGGCCTCTCGAACTACTGCTTCTGGAGTGTAAGAAGGTACGTAACGTAAATCTTATTAATTGTCTTCCTCTATTCCACTCCAGGACTCTAGAGTCTCTATATGAAGGGATGTTCTTTCACATGAAATGACGTCTACTAAAATGTAAATATTGTAGATACATACACACTACTCCCTTTCTTCTCATAAAATGCTATCCTTAGCATTGAGTTGTCTTAAAATAAACAAGATTATATGAATTCATTATCATTTACGTATTATAAATAATATTACAATCTAGCTTCTCGTGCAATGCGTTTTCGATCCTGTTGTAATGGTCTGTTACTGGCGTACCATAAACTATTGATATGTTGGTTTTTTGTGTGGTAAGCTGGGAAGAAGCGAGCTCCATTGTATTTATCCGTCATAACGATACCGCCTAGAGTCATTAGGGTATAGGAATTTCCAGGGTGGCATTTGATTATAGAGAAAGGCCCATCGTATAATGGCTCGAATTTGTGCTTTTTTTCCCTTTGCCGTAATACCCAGTCTCCTGTTGAAAATGAGCGAGAAAATGCTTTTCGTTCTGCCAATAAGCTACGGATGTAAGTTTGGCCTGTTTTAACGCTGTTTACGGAGGGCTTCAGAATTGCATGCAAATCAATTTCAGATAGATTATCTAACAGAAGTTCATCGGATTCAAATTCAGTTGCATTGGGGTCGTTTTCCGAATTATTGGCGAGCGTTTGACTGTGGTTATCGCCAATAATTGGTTGTTCATCTGAGTTTACTGGAAAAACTTCGGATGTTTCAAAATTTGATGGGATAATGGGGATTTTGACAAGTAATCTAGTAACACGTTCGTGATGCCTTTACGATAGATTATCTTTGAGTTGTAATTTTCTATGACATCTAAAAATCGTAAAATTCGCGGTTTTACATTTACCTTTGTACGATAACGAGAAAAAGATTCACGATCAGTTCCGACGATAATTTCAGCTCCGTCCACCTAGTAGCGCCTTAACATAAGACAATGGCAATAAGTTCATGTTCTTATATGCTATATCTTTGTTGAGTTGGTACAAATTTTTGGCTCATAAACGCTTCCAGGTACAATGCAGAATTGAATGCTAGGAAAAATAATTCATTTTATTTTTTTTAAATTACGTTCGTATGCATGTGGCTGTAAAAGTACACCACCTGCTGCTATTTTGCTTACATTGCAGTCAATGATGGCAGTTTTGTTAAAACAGAATGGTTTAAGAACCGGTAAAAAAGTAATTACAGTTTTTATTGCAATCCAGCTAGTTAATTGTGTTGCATCAAAATTTACGATTTCATTTTTCTTAAATCCAGTAAGAGAATAAAGTGGAGCTGCAGTGGCAGCGAAACCCTCAACAATATGTTGTAGGTAGCCGGCTACATTCAAGAAAAATCCAATTTCTGTAACTATGGAAGGAAAAGCCTGTCCATAATTGCAAAAATCTGGTTAAGGTTAACTTGAAAGCGCTCTTTATCAACAATAAAACCAAGGAAAGTAATCTACCTTTGAAATCATCTACATTTACGAACATTAAGATGCAAAATGAGATCATTGAAACGTTGATGGTGCATCTTTTAGGCCAATTGGTATAACAAGTCATTCGAAAAGCCCATTAGGAAATGTAAATGCTGTTTTTTCTTCACTATATGGAGCCATAGGGATGTGCCAAAATCCATTAAGTAAGTCGAATGAGCAATAGAAGTTTTTGCTAGCAGCTCTTTGTAATTCATCCTGGATATTTGGTAATGGAAATGCATGTTTTTTTGAATGAGATTTAGTATCCTGTAGTCAATACAGAATCGCCATGCTCTCATTTTATTTTTGGCGCCAAAAGTACTGGAGCTACCCATGGTGACTTGGACTTTTTGATTAATTTCCTTTTTAATCCCTTTTCCAGAAATTCGTCGATTACTTTACACTGTGCTGGACTGTATCATCAAACAGGGATTATAATGGGGCCAGATACTCCAGTACCAGTGTGATGTTGAACAGTGGATTGTGCTCTTTTGCAAGGTATGTTGTATCGCCGCCTTCTTGGTCATCTGGTTCCAGATCAAGAATCTTGTTCTTTCCTGTCATTGAATTCTTTATGAATGTAAGTCTGTAGGTACTCGTCTTCAGAACTACATAAATTTTTCTCAATATCAGTATTTTCCAACGTGAGAAGTCTTTCTTCTTCTGTCGCAAAGACTTGATTTTGTTTTCTTCCTTGCGTGGTTGGACGTTGTAAACTGTTAACTATTTAGTTTTGATAATGGGGTCTTACATTAACTTGTCGAAGTGGCTGGAGGTTTTGAGGTATTTTTCGTGATGCACCTCGTCCACGTCCCCTTTTCGATTTGGAATAAATTTTTTAATTGGTGGAGCACGAATTAAATCTTGGGAATTCTTATATGGACACCATCGTCGTGACCAATAACCTTGAAGGCCACATTTGTAGCAAAAACCGCTTTCAATGGGGACTGCCATATCGTCTGATTCATTTGTTTCTTCTGTGGCCATTATCTCATTCCCCCCCAAATGAGAGTAAATTGGAAGCCTGCCCTGTCAAAAATAAAAGTAATTTTCTATTTACAAAGACCTTATTTGTATGCGAAGGTCATCCATCCCCCTAACAATAATGTCGTTAAAAGTGAATGCTCAGCCTAGGCCAAAGTTTAAGGTACCAGAATGCTGGGCTCTTTGTTTAAGTTAGATAACTTGAAGAAAGGAAGATGTGGAGAAAACCAGACTCGAAAATCTTTTTTAAATGTGTAAATATCGACGACAGCAAATATGACAGTTCGATTAGAAAGTCATATAATATCAAAGCAGGGATGCGCTTCAAGGATCAAGATATTATGTATTTATCTAACACTAACCATGTGCCAATTTGATCTTTAGTACGGTACAGCTTCGCTGTCTTATCATTCTCTCTCTCTCAGCTAGGAGGTTATAAATTTTATACATTCATGGCAGATATTACGATATTATCGATTAGCGTTGGCTATTGAGTTACTCTCAAAGCGATCATCCACTAAATAACATTAACAAGGAACATCAGATTTAAGAATGTGACAAATTATCCTTGTGGGGTAGAACGTGGATCCTTATAACGAGAGTCAACTGTATTTAAGGCTATTCAAATATTCACTGAGGTGTAAGTCACACATCTCACACGTACGGAGAGGATTTAAAATTATTAAGAAGATATAGAGAGAGAGTAGAAGTAACGGAGAAAGCTCTTTCAGTGAGGTATCTATCATGTTCTGTTAATGACACAACTAGCTCAGCCTTGCCCTCCCTCCATCTTCCATCTGACGCCCTAGCGCTCGCTATGCAGAGCCCCTCCGAGAATCCCATGCATGAGACCAATACCCCACCTCCCTTCACTCCCCCTTTGCATCAACTCCAGAGCTACAGAACAAATCTTAAAATCGTTTTCTTCAAATACATTTAGCATCTGGTATTTTGTGTTGGATCTTCTTTGCTTTTAGACTCTAAATTTAGCCAATCATCAATTAGAGCTTGCATGATTGGAACAACCCAGACTTTTAAGACTTAACCCCCGCTACCTTGTGCAGTCAGTCAGCTAGTACTTAGCTTCAGAGCAGTGCCCAATCTACAAAGTTCTTCACTTTCCAGAGTCTTAGGCTAAACTACCTGTACTGTAAGTTCATATTTAATTACACTTAACCTATTCTCTATCTCTCTCCATTCTTTATATATAGTATCTCTTTATATATGACTTTAGCCAATTAAGTCATTAAATATACAATAGACTCGTGCTTCAGCAAACTATTTCAAAGACTTTTTTGATGATTGAAAGCTAATCTCATGAGAAATTACAGTACATCTAAGATCTCTACTCCTTGCACTCTAATCTTTGATTTATTGATCACACTACGCTTTCAAAAACTTACTGCAGATGCAAGGACCACCACCTGAATTCAAAGTCTATCCAGCAAGAAAATGTCCTCAAACGGCGATAATTCTCTCGATGAGATAATCTTAGGAGGTTCTGCCTATGAATTCATAAACACAGATGAAGAAAGTCGTGATGATAATACAACAGAATCAATTGCTTCGACCGATTTTGGTCGATTTGATGAAACGAACTCCTTAAGAAGCACTGAATTTAGTGGTGAGGATAACATTGAAGGAAATAATCAAGAATCAAGACAATCTACTGTCCCTGATGAGATTATTCCGAAACCTTCTTTATCCTCTGTTTTAAGCCATGACCCTCATATTAACGTCAATAAAGTCAGCCAGTCTACTTCTCCATCTATTGAATTTGAAGAGTCTTTTGATGGAGGTGAAGGTAAAATATATGTCAAACATACAGTGGCAGAGTTAGAGGAGGAACAAATATCAAATTTATTGGGGCCAATACCTAAAAATAACCCAAAAAATAAGGTATTATTATGTGTCAGACAGACAATGACAGATTTAAACTTAAGTATCAAAGAGCCGTTACGAATCCTCTATGTTGGTAGTCACTTAGCAAGACAGGATATCATTCATAAGATTGCCAGCTCAGTTATAGCATCAGCAGAAAATGGTATGAGTGATAAGCAGCGACGATACTCAGGCTCACAACATTACAATGTTATTCCGATCTCGGCTTTTGGATCTGAAAATGCACCAGAGATTGAACTTATGCACTCTAGCCGTTACCAAATTAAAGTTGATAGTTGTTATTCTGCGTACAATCTAAAGTCTGAAAAAAGTCTAAATAATCCTGACGTCATAAAGCTTGTCCTCGATGATGAGTTTACATGTCACTCGATTCCCTCACATAAAGATAGCTTTTACATTGAGCCAAGTTGGGAGTTACCTCATATAGCAATTATTTACTGTTCTGGGGGAGATGATATAAACATAAAACGGACCAGGGCTCTTGTCAGAAAATTCTTAAATCGACATCACATACCATCGATCCTTATTTCACAAATATTAATGCTTGATAATTTTTCATTTCCATCGGTAGATCAACATTCGATACATATGTGCTTAGAATCAAAAGACCCAAAAGAGGGTGGATCAATCATTCATCAAAGATTTCCAATAAATCTGGATACATTTCTGAATGTTGATGCACGGCAAATCAATAGAAATTTGGCTTATTTAACTGGACTTCATGAGCCTATATGTATCCCCACCACTCTTAACCATAAAATCTATGATTCTCAGTCGCAAGAAAGGGACTGCCAAATTTTGAAAAAAAAACCTATAATTTCATGGGGTCAAGGTATCTCTATTATTAGACTTACCTCTTTCTATCGGATCTGTCTGCTGAGCTTCCTTTTCGTACTCTTGACAACTATATTAAATTACGTGAATGTCTCTGGGCCTACGATTTCTCTGAACAACAAGATAATTTTGAATTCTTCGAGCTCACAAGTAGCGTCTATCTCTAGTATAATATCTCCGATAATTTTAGCTACCTCCAAGTTATTCAGACCTTTATCCCAAGATGCTTCTAGCATTTGTTATATGTCATTCGGTCCTAAAATTTTCTCAGAGTCGTTTGATGAAGGTTTTTCTGCTGTTAAGATTGATTCGAGTAAACGATCATCATCGATATCTTTTTCATGTACTGCTGAGACATATGGAGAGAAAAATGTATTGATTCGCATTCTAGGAAATCCTAGGTTTATTTGGCCGAAGAGTGAGACTATTTCTATCAATATTTTCAGGGATAATAAAACCATTGATACCGATCGAGCATTCGGAAATGAAAATTGTCTTGTTTTACTGATACCAAGAAATGAAGCTTATGGTGTAATTAATGTATCAATCAACTCAGAAAAGAAGCTCAGATTAAACAAGACTTGTACTCTTAATTTTGGATCTTCAGCTTCTCAAATTCTACAAATTTTTAAAAATAAGATGTCTAGTTTTGTTATTCATCAAAGCCCAAATGATGGCAGTTACCCTACTTATCACAACAAGCACAAAGCAGTTAACGTAATAAAAAATATTCGTAATAAATTTCGAGCAAAATTTCCAAAACTTAGCGACACTTGCAATAGAGCAGTTGTTCGGCCACATATGTTCGGCAATAGCTTCACAAGCAATGCCTGGTTTTATTCCTTTGAAAAGATTAAGAGATATTTTTTCTTACCCTGCTGTCGTGAAATAATTAAAAAATATGTTGCTCACTCCCATATAGCATTTAATATAGCAAAAAACTACCTTAAACAATCTAAAGCAAACTTTTTCAAAACATTTGGAATTCGTTTTAAGGCAAAAGATAACCTTCACGTATTTAGCAGTGTTTTGACAGACACTGCTAAGGTATGTTCTTTAAAAACTGCCAAAAAGATCTCTATTCTGTTTAATGAAATAAACACTCAAGCTTTCGATGTGAAAAGGGCATTAAAGAAATTTATGGAACCACAACATAAAAGATTATTTGCGGCACAAGTGAAAAGTAAGGTTTTATGGCTTAAGGCGAAGAGGAGAGACAAGGAGGCAGAGCAATATCAAAAGAAAGCTATGGCTCTAATGCAACGCTATTCAAAGCGTAAAAGGAGCAGTTATTAATGCTTGATTTGTTGAAAATAAAAGTATGATACATATTCAAATTAACATAATATTTTTCTTGGTGTTTTGCTATATGTAAAATTTGTATTTAAAGGTTGGGAATGGTTCCATTCTGGGGTACAGGAGGTCTTATATCGTAACAAAATGAAAAGAGTGCGTTGAAGTATATGTGCATAATTATGCTTTTAGTTATACATTATGTATCCAACGCGCCAATTTAGTGCCTGGTGAACAATTTACAGATACTAGGAAATTTAACTTCAGAACTGTAAAACTTACTCTATTACCAAAAATCATCTTATGATCTAGCTTTCTCCGTGTATCTTAAAAAAAGACCACAGCATAGTGGACGCTGCCAGAAATGAAACTCTTATACTTAACACATCCAGTCCTGATACACCCATTGCAAGTCGGAGAGACCTTGAGGGTGCCTTGTTGGTTCAGGGAGCGCTAGAAAGTGAATTGAAATGGCTGCCAATAACGGCACTTGGCTTAGTAAAGATATCAACTGTATCAAGTGCACAAAAAGCTGGCACAAAAGACTCGGATATGTATGTATAATATAATTTTTTTAGGGTTGTCCCTAGTATTCTCATAAAATACAATCAACATTCGATTATCCAATAGATTTTTTTGGATTGGTTTGGTCTGATTCACACCCAATCTTCACTCAAATTACACCTTCCACTATCTCATTTCAAGCTTACTCGGTTAGAAAGATTCCGCTGATTGGCCAAAGAATAAAAACTGTACGTCATGACAGCGGGCACTAGTCACATGAGGGTGTCTTAGTAATAAACGAACGCGGGTAATTTATCAGCCTCAGTAAATCACGTTTTATTGTTTACTGAATAGTAAACGCTAAACGCTTCTGGTAACACCCCTAAACAATAATTATACGACCAACTACCCTCCCTGCCTCGACCAATTATGGCCACATATTTATGTATCTAGATCAGGACACGAAGAAAGATTTTGCTCGTCACCACAAGCAGTTTAATCATGCTAATAGCTAACCTAGGTTACAGCTGTAGCAGTCTCAAATCACTACATCACTTAATAGGAGTATTCAAACATCTATCTCTTTTGTGACCTTACTTAAGGGCCTTGCTTAACTTTCTTGCTTAAGTTTATATATATATACCTTACTCACGTGAATATTATGCCCGATTGGTAATCCAATTCCTCACGAAAAGCTCATTAATTATGAACAATTGAGATTCGAAGCCCAACATGATCTTCTAAATAGCAAAATAATATATTCAAAGTCAAATCTTTATTATTCAGTCTCCAAATCTAAATTGAAAAATTTTTTTTTTTTTTTTTATTAAAATCGATGCAGATAAGGTAAAGAAAGTTATGAGATCGTTCCTTCTG
>PEDP01000446.1:0-24492 GCA_002918395.1 Erysiphe pulchra | reverse complement strand
CAGAAGGAACGATATTCTGGGACACCTAGATCTTTCATTGGTCTTCCAAAATTCTGGACCAATCAATACTCTACAATCATTACTAATTGTCTAGTTCTATACTAATCTCTACTAACTTCCTTCATAAAATCCACTCACAGTACATAACTTATTTGCACCCTACCACTACCTACTCCACATTTCACAACTCAGTACCACCTTCATAATAAATGGAATATTCATTTCTTTGCCAGGATGAACTGATTCAGTAAACTTCTAATTCGATCAGACTCAATCACATTCAATTGGATTCAATTGTGATATAAGATCGAGATGGCGTAAATTTTCCGAAAAAAGAGGTAGCAATATAGGATGTGAATACAATCCGTATGCGACTCTTCTTAGCTATCCCAGTTATGTAGAACATACTGGGAAGAGTTCGTCTTTGCCGGCAAATGTTCAGACATTTGACTATGAGATAGATCAGTTTATAATTTTTGTTTTTCAATTGTGCAGTATACCAAGTCTTAGTTTTGATTAAAATAAAAAGAAAACGAGCGGCTGGTATTATTATTATACTTAGGAAATATTATTCCATCGTTGAACCAAGTTTTATGTTCGGATTTTCACATATTTTGGAATAATCACCTAAGATACAACTTGCTTTGAGCTATGTAATGTAAATAGTAGTAATTCTAACATATATTCCACAATTTATAACTTGACAAGTAGTAAAGGGGTTAGAAGACTTTTTGCAAGATAATGATTTTATGTTTCATCTGGCGCTGCTATATGTACACCCCATTTTGATTGGCCAATGGTTCATAGATTAGAGAATTAAACGTACGTCGAGGTTTATTTCAGATATGTATTTAAGAGTGATGGACCTGGAAGGAACAGTTCAATGCCGGATAACAAAACCCTTTCTTTTTTCTACACTATGGAGATCTAATGCGTTGGCGCGACGATATATTGCTTGAGAAAACATTCGAACGTTTACATTGTTAAATGTTAATTAAATATTATCTTCAAACGTGGCATATTGATTCCACAGTGTTAAAAATTTCCATATTTCCATGATCCAATCGCATACTTGAAGATGTTGATGTGCAGTTTTGCACCGTTAAATCACTAATAATTCTCACATTTATTACATTATAAGCCATGGGCGAGAAAAATTGCTCTCAAGTTTAACTTGCTAGCGACTATAATGGTTTAGGAACTAAAAAGGACTTTTTTTCTTTGGAAAACGAAAAAGTTTTTCGAATTGGTTATGGGTGAGTTGTTCGCGCAGGTGAGTTGTCATAATGCTACGGTTTAACTGTGCGATAAGCTAAGGTGGATACTTAAGCCTTTTGCCGGGTCAACTGTATTTCCTGTTGCTACTAGCAACGTATCTAGCGTTTATATTGATGTATAAGTAATAGAGTTTGTAGCAATAGAGAGTTTTCTCTTTATGTTAGATTAAATTAAATCGACATTTCTATAACCAACTTGGTTTTCATCACACATAGCCTTCTTTGTTGGCCGTGACAATCCTAGCCACCAAGCGTCTGCTTCAAATGAAAAAACGCATGTATCTACCACATTTAT
This sequence comes from Erysiphe pulchra, assembly GCA_002918395.1. Classification (NCBI taxonomy): domain Eukaryota; kingdom Fungi; phylum Ascomycota; class Leotiomycetes; order Helotiales; family Erysiphaceae; genus Erysiphe; species Erysiphe pulchra. The sequence goes on along the minus strand of PEDP01000446.1, from coordinate 22,920 downwards.
TAATGCTCGGGGAGCTGCACCGCGTTTGACAGAGATCAATCGGCGCAAATGTTGAGCGATTTTGAGAGCTTTACTATATCGAGTCACCTTATGATGTTTAAGGTTGAGCTGATTATCTAGGTATATTCCTAATCAAAGAATGTTTTTAGCGGGATCATTTTTCTGTCATTTACTATGATTTGAACAGTATTTTCTTGTCAACGTCCCTGGAGCCGAATTACTTCTGATTTTTGGGAGTCGAAAGAGACAGTGTTTTTTCTTGCCCAATCCAGCGAGCAGTCTACCTCCTGTTGTGCTTTTTTTGATAACTCCCTTATTGTGCAACCAATTCCGAGGATTCCGATGTCATCAGCATATCCAAAGCGCGCTCTAAAATTTTTCACATTTTATCGGTTCTGCTAGATAAATGGAAGATAGGTGAGCCTTGTGGTGTAACGTAGTCTAGCTTTTTCAACGGAGTTGATCCCCCAAAGAATCGAACTTGTACAAATTTATTTTTGAGAAAGGAAGATATTCAACGGAGAATATCATCTGACCAGCCCTGTTCTTGCATTCGCTAGATAAATTTATTTTGTAATATAGAGTCAAATGCTCCCTGAACATCAAGCATGACGAATGTTGATGCCCATCCTTGAGTCCGGGCTTCTGTCGCACACAGGGAGCAAGATTTGTTACTGGCCTTTTTGGTAGCGAGCTAAATTGTTGATGGCCGTAGGACATTTGTTTCGCAATAATTCTCTCTAAGTCTTTTCCAAGACTTGACAGAAGAGAAATAGGCCTCTAAACTTTGATTGATGAAGGGTTTCGACCTGGTTTCAGAAGGAATATAATTTCCGCTATTTTAAAAGATGAAGGATGGTGGCCGGTCTTAAGGCAGGCCTTAAAGAGGCGTGTAATATAATTCCCTTTTGACTCCCAGCAGGTGGACAGTAACTTCACTGAAATTTCGTCAACTCTAGGACAGGTACTGCCACACTCTGAGATAAAATGACGGACTTCTTTCTTGCTCAGCTCTTCCCACCATAGGGTTAATCCGAATCCTGATAGTGAACAAGGTGAACATCGTTAGCCTAGTGTCTAGCTAATAGAGAATCTCTATGAACGCACGCTTGTTCATTTTGATTTTAGATGAATTGGCCTTCATTTAAAAGGGGAGGACGAAGAATATCATGTCTTGGAGTTGTCCAACGCATGAGTTTAATTATTTGTTTTGGGGACTCTATTCCCTCAAATTCTTTTTTAGAGTTCTCTCTTGGCAGCAGCTTTTATTTTCCGATAAATTCTCGTTCACTGTTGAACAATTAAGCAATTGTGCAGCCTTACAATCTAAAGTTCACCACGATACAGATTTACCATTTCTTCGTTTGGAGCGCTTACTAATTGCTGTAAGCGCTTCTTTCAATACATTACAAATATCTTCAGCTTCCCTATCCATAATTTCTAAGGAACATCTACATATGCAACTACGGAGTAAAAATGCTTTTCCTTCATGTATAGTCTGTGGCCAACCGCTTCAGGAAGCCAATCTCCACAAGAGATGATAGCCACGTGATATAGATGAAACCGCGCAGTTGTTGGGCCAACAAGACTTATCTTGCAGGGATCCAATTGTGTACATAGACTTAGATTTCCTTATTGTAGTTTCTTCTCTCTTTACCTTTGAATCTTATGTTATTAGAAATCAGTTGAGTACGTTCCAGCGTGAATTATTCTAAGCGTCACATAGTCTCCCCTCATCCGTAAACATTTAAGGGAATTACAGGCCCTGGATTATCCAAACATGCCTTCACAATCCTGCAAATATGCACCGCGTGAAATGTGGTTGGGCCTGTTGGATTTGAACCAACCACCTCCTGTCTCGAGTGGGATAGGCGCCCAGGCTACCCAGGCTCTACTTGAGAGAAGAGCCTGGATTGTATACCATTCCACCATCTGACCCTAGTTGGAATCTTAAAAGCTAGTAAGTAAACATATACATACGGTTACTATGTCATAGCCCCGAGGCTGCATATACAATAAAAGATTAAATGAAGTAAAAATGAGATTCGGTGACTCCTGCAAACGCATGAAATCTACAACAAATATCGATGCCGGAAGTGCCCCAATTAGTAGTTCTGGGATTGGCTAGATAAAAAATTTCCCAACTGTGATAACATTAACACACAGTTTTTTTGGTATCGATTTTTTCTTGGTTAATCAAATTCCGAAATTCGTGAAGCTCTCGATTGTTCATTTCTAGTGCTCTATTCGCCAGCATTAAGATTATGGCATCTTCTAGTACAAAACCAATCCTTTTAGAGCATAAATTGATGGTCAAGAAATCTAAACAGTGTGCGTTGAGGAAAGCGTGTAAGACCCCGACATGAATATAAGTATATGCCTTTTGTACCATAGCTCGAAGCTCTAAGGTAAGTTATAGGGCCGTTCAGAACTTCATTTCTGATTTCACACGGAGTTGTGACGAGAATTTTTGTGTAGACATTAAGCGAGAAATAGGCAGGTTGATTTCTTGATTTCACTATGCATTTTCTAAATTCCGACGTCATATATGTCTAATTCACTATATCACAAAGTCGGGGTGCTTTTATCACGTTGGATTTCATAAAAAGCGTAGTGACATCAACCTGCCTAATTCTCGCTTAATGTCTACACAAAAATGCTCGACACAAATTTGTGTGAAACCAGAAACGAATGTCTGAGCGACCCTAATATCGTAGGTATGGGAAGTTGCCTGTGCAAAAAATATCGCGCTATCGGATTAGCAGGGGCCCATGCAAACAAGGGTCATACCTCTTTGAGCTTCGTTCCATTTGTTATTGTTTTTTTAGAAAAAGAAAAAAAAAGGTTTCTACACGCCGGGAAAGGCTTTTAATCGGTAGAAGATAAGATTCTTATCTACGCAAATGAAAATTATATGATCTCCTTTTAGTCGGTTCTCAGGAGGGAACAGTTGGACTACATGGGTAAGTAGGAACATCTAGATTTGAAAGAATACAAAAAATGCCCGGAGACAAATGGAGTAACTTGACTTGATGGGAAGAAAAATTTGTAGTGTAGTGTGCTTTTTCTTAGTAAATAAAAGGTAAGTGAGAGAGAGCGAGGATGAGTGGGATCCTTTCATAGAAATTCAAGCATTTTCTCTGATGTTGTCGACTCTATCGTTCTTCGAGCTCACCCAGTTTTAATCCTATATATGATTAGAAATTTTAAATTTTCAACTTCGGGCTCTTTCTAAATCTGATTATTCTTACCGGTAACAATCACCAAAAGCTTTTGATTCTAGTTCATTGTTCAATCTTTAAATTCCCCATGATTTTATTATGAATGAGAAAACAAAATCTTAAGTTATTCTTAATTTAAGCTCTTGTTGAAACCTCAATTAAGGGTATTGATCTTTTAAAAGTTCTTGATCGAGTTCAAATTCCCCTTCTAGTTTCATCTCAGTATCATTTCAAGCTCAAGACTGATCAAGTTTACATTGAAGATCCTGCTCAATATCTCCCTTCTGTTCCAAGTTCTATTCCCGCTTCTATTCTTCTAAAATGTTTCTTGTAACTGAATTATTTTTGAGGTAGCTCAGAGTCTGTCATTGGTTTAACGTATTGCCATTCAGATTCTCTCTGTGTTCCAGAACATATTTCTCTTTTCAGTTGTATGAGTTGGTGACGGTTTAAACATTCTTACTCTTATTATTACTTGATTTCCGGCTTATTTTGATTTTGTCGTTATCCATGTCATGTATTATCATACTCCGCTTATATTCTTATCTCTTTTACATTTTGAAGTTTTGAAGTTCTTGACAATTTAGTCGTGGTCTGGTTTTACTATTCGTTTTCCTCGGAGCATTGATGAACTTATTACAGTTGATATTTCATATTCGAGGGTTTTACATTTTTTCAACTTACTATCAAATCATTCATACATATAGTTCATAGACCAAATCAAATATAGCTCAATCCTCAGTAAGCGGTAAGACATTATATATGTGCATTAGTAATGAGCTGGCCACAGACTAATTTTCTTTTTTTTCGTTTGTTTAGTAATACCTCAGATCAATATAGATCTTTTATTCTTTTTGACATTGACCCCCAAAGTACTTATTTCATGGTCGATCTAATGTTCATCTTCATGCCTTGTTAAAAGCAAATTTGAAGCATCAGACTAAATGTTGAATATCGATCTATACCATTTAATTCAACAGCAGCCAATGTTAAGCCTGCACAGACCTCTATCATGGAGTTATCCTTAATCGATGTGCTAGCTTTAACATCCGTCGAAGAAGAAAAATGTTATAGAATCTGTGCTAATACGAATACGCTCAAAATGTATAGCTAGGGTCCCTCCTTGTCGTTATTATTTAACCTATAAAACTCAGTGTTAGTTTATAGTATCTGATAGACGCTACAAAGCGCTCGATTATCTCAAAAAAATCATGTGGTCCAATATAAAATACCATCCATATCATGTAGGAATAACTAACTACCTTGAAAAAGACGTCATAAGTATTAGAGCAATTAGCAACCCATGTTGATTAGTAATCATTGACTTTGAATGGCCGGCACGATCAGGAACTAAACTTGTCAATCTTAGCGCTATTTTTCCACATTTCATCGCCTGTAAAGCCACTCATCTGGGAGATTTAGCTCTGTTTGATGTCGTTTAGTCTTAATATATGCATTTACTCCGCTAAAAAATATCCCACCTCGGCCTTTTAAACTGCTAGATACTATTGTAGAAGAGAAGAAAATATTTCTGACTTAGTACACGTGTAAAGCTATTGTTACTTTCTTCTTTGCTACATTTGTATAGACGAAATGGTTCATGCTCTTTTATTTACACTTTCGATCAATCAGCAATCAGATCCTTATAAGATGGAAAGGCTACTTACTTACAAGGCGCCGCTATCACGTGTGTCAGACTGAAACAAATGGGAGTCGGACCTCTGGCCCACCTCACCATACCCTCATACCCTGGCTAGCTCTAACCTAGTTTAGTCCGGCTTAGCTTAGCTTTGGCTCGCTTGCGGAGGACTAGGCTTATTGTTGGGTTACTGAAGTTCGGGTATTACCCGATTCCTGGTTTCTTGGCCAAAGAAGGAAAAAATCGTTCGTTTCATTTGGACAGCCCAGTGTTGGAAGAAAATAGTTAGCGAGTTACATATAATTCACATAATTCATATAAATTACTATATACTATTATATTCTTAGTTACTAACTCTCCAGATTTGATTACTTAGAATATCATACGGTTTAGTAAATATAAACGTGGTTTACTGAACTGATAATTCTGAAAAAAACTCACATATTTGTTATTTAAGCACCCTCATGTGACTCTGACTGTGTTTTTAACCAATCAGCAGAATGACTTTTACTATTATAACCGATTAAGCTTGAGATAATGAAGACGGAGTGTGGATTAAACCAAAAAAAATTAATTGAGACGAATCTTGACTGTAATCCCTAAGCCGGTCGGCCACCCAAATAATTGTATCAACAATAACGAACCATACTAAGTTCCGTAGTTTCTAAAAAGGTTAGTTCTTTATGATAAAATAGTAGTTACGAATTACGAATTACGAATTATATCAGTAAATTACAAATAATGTAGTAATTATAATATAGTTACCAACACTGGCACAACCACAGAAGAACTACGTCATGTTTTACTTAAGTCTTTTCGCCCATAGTCATTAGCCTGACTTAGATACACGCAGTCATCAAGTCATGATTAAGACCAAATGGAAGAGAGAAACGATAAAAACTGAAGAGATTAATGAGACTAACTCTCCTCATCTTCGTTCCCACCAATCCAACCCATGCTTTCCGGATAAAAATGGATAGAGCTGACTATAGCACGGGTATAAGATATGTTAATCTTCAGTTATACAAGATAGGTGAGGTGTTTGCCAATCGAAGATTAAATTGGGATGAACAAATTGAGAGGAACGACTTCATTCTTTAGGATCTGGTTGGATGGCGATTTGGTATGCCATCCAGGCATGCCTACAGCGTCTGAGACAGTCAGATGGGCAATTAATCAATTGCTATATCTCACCATACCCATCAAAAAAAGAGAGTGCATTCCGTCTTTTCAATGCGGTAGATAAGCGCATCAAATGAAATGAGATATGCTAATTATCATCCCAGGTGGCCTGGTAGCGTAGGATGATGGCCAAATATTAAGCTTTTTGAAAAGGGAGAGAGAGAGGTGAGAAAGGCAGGGAGGAAGCCAGCCGCAGGGACGGACTTCACATTATGCTGTGCACAGACTTCATAATTTGCAGGCTAGTAAGTGCACGTAATAAACGATGGCATAAAGAAGACTCAGAAAAAGACAGGCTATGCATGCTGATGACTCGAAGAGATTCCCCGTCCGTGTCCCTGGTTGTGAATGTCAGTCAGCCAGTGAAAAACGAATATCCGATATCCGTCAGTCTGTAGTTCTGTGACTTGTTTTAAATATAGACCAAGTCCGCTAGTGTCGGCTAGCTAACCGTATTGCGTCTAGGCTGCAGTTGAGATGACGAATGCCTGTCAACCTACCCCTCCCTCTGTTCCTTGGACCCGCCGACCGGCAGCTTGCAGATGAGAAAAGAACAACAACTTGATTTTTCACTCACTCTCCTCTACCTGTGCTTCTATCTTGTGATGCTACTGATGGTGATAATTTTATTGGCATCCTCTCTCTTGCGCCGAAATAGTGAAGCACATTGTTCTGACTCTCTATCTCTTCGCACTTACTCGTTCACACTTACCACCCGCTACCTCGCTATACTTGCTCCATTTAGTCCAGCAAGGCCTGCATTAACAGCACTACACTACGTTCTCGAGTTTAGTCTATACACATAGCACGTGAGATAAGGTTACAGCGACTAATCGAACTCTAAGTAAAAATAAAAATATAAGTTAGGGACTAAATACTATTAGCTCTCCCCGACAAACTGCTGTCGATATTCATTGGGAGTTAGATGACAGGAGGCAGAGGAAATGGAGTAATTTAATGGATGGATGAGCGAACTGAGTTGAATGATACATACAATCTTAGCAGCTCGCGTCGATCGACTCCATTCATTTTTCTTTCCTTCTACCTCTAGGTATACAAGAGCTAACCACGCAAGGATACCAATCCTGTGGTGATACCTGTACATGAATAAAATATAGATTTTCTTTATTTTCCTACTATTATCATCTCTCTCTCTGCTCTCTCCATCCATCTCTTGTTCTTTCTTTTTCTTATTTTTCACCTCACTATAACCGTATATCATCCTCTCTATACCCCATATTTTCTTGACCATCTACTTCTTCCATTCTCGACCATCTGACATCATTGACACCTTTGTCCATTGGCTGTCGATATCCGAATTCCCATGCCCAAAAATTAACTGGAAAAAGTAAGTGACTGAATAACAGGAACATAGAGAGACCTGGGAGACAGAGAAGAGGGAAGAAACTCTGATTATTTCTTCTATACGGATCAATATCAACTCGCTCACTACCAACCTAACTCGTTGCCTTTCAATCCACGCGTGACAACGCGACGCGACTTGACGTGTCGGACCTTTCATCGACTCTTTCAAAGAACGCTAGACTGCCCCACCCTTCCTTCGTCTTTCCCCTCTCGATAATCATTAATCAATAACGTCTTCATTCTTCTTTCCAGCCTTCTGCAACACGCAGCGCACTGACGGAGCCAACCACCCCGCATATGGATGAGTTTTAGTACCAACATCTCTCTCACCGATCGCAACAAACCGAACCGAACCGAACCGAGCCTAACTAAGCCGAACTCGACAGAGCTTAAGTGATCCCGAACTAACACCTCACGTCTTTTAGCGTAAGAAACTATCATTATCACCTCTCACTCACTACATACACGTGCCTTCACTAATACTTCTCGAAGGCGCGATAGAACCTGCCCTCGGCCAACGTGTCTCAAACTTCTTCTTCATAGCCAAGAAAACGATGTCCATCTTTTCGACACATCAATAAACAAACAACAGCGACAAACAATACTCAAATCCTCCCTCATACATCCACACATTCGATCGCCAACTCATAGGTTCGCCTACCTGATCAGTGCAAAGGCCAATCTTGGAAACTGAACATATAAATAGGGAAATTAATAACTTCACACCTTGGAAAAGAGACAAAGAAAGACACGGCAAAAGATAACGGATGTCTCTAGCGAACAAAAGAGATACATCGAGCATCCCTACCAAACCTTTGCATACCCCTGCGCCATTTCTCGCTTAATACGCGGAAATCAAAACTGACTGATTGCAATTTCCAATTCACATTCCATCACCGCCCAATTTAGCTTTGCCATTCCATCTATCACCCAACCCAAAAAATTACCCGGTGCATCCTCCAAGGACCGGGATGAAAGGGGGGAGGGGACCAAAAACATCAAGTTTCTTTAATCTTTTTCCTTCTTCTCGATCATTTTTTTGAACTTTACCTTAAAGCGGCCGGTAACCAGAGTAGCTAGTCCTTAACCTTTTATTTCCACCTCCCAAGCCACGTTCGTTCACGCAATAGCTTTATTCTGAGCCATTATTCACTGCATCACAAGATAGTAGCTATGTCATCTTTCACATCTCGTCCGCAGTCGCGGCTGCAGATATATCAAGATCCGGATCAATTTACCACCATATCCCAAATTTCAACGCAGAAGCTTTCGCAACCAGCACATCTCGGACACTTAATTGATGCCTCATCGAGAATCAACATTATGTTTAATCCCCCTCCACAAGTTGGCCCTGCTAAGAAATCTCCACAAAAGACAGCTTGGCGACCTTCCAAATCTCTCTCGCAGACCTCTCTAAGCAATAAATTGAACATGATATTAATACCACCACCAGGAACTTCGAATTTCTCTACCGATTCCATGTCAAAGAAGCAACCATTGATGTCGAGATTTAAGCCACCAAAGGCATTATTTGCAACAAATCTACCCTGTCAATCACAATTTGAGAATTTTGGTTTCGTACATTCCACTCCCTTTCAAAACGAAAACACAGCCAGCGAGGATGTCTATTCTCAGCAAAGACATACAGATTTCTCCTCTCGTAAACGACTTTTAAATGCAGCGCCTATAGTAAATTCGAGATCAACTAAGAAGAAAAAGATGGATGAAGGGGTGGGATATGAAAAATTTGATTTGGAGAATAGTTTCGAACTTCCGGCTCCTGATTCCTTCCCACCACTGTATGATGATGGGACAAAGCCACCCCATAGTTACGCACAACTAATTGCTATGTCCATACTGAGAGCCCCAACTCGGAGGTTAACTCTTGCACAAATTTATAAATGGATCTCTGATACATTCAAGTTTTATAGCGCTTCAGATGCCGGCTGGCAAAACAGCATTAGGCATAATCTAAGTCTTAATAAAGCATTTATAAAGCAGGAAAGACCCAAAGATGATCCTGGTAAGGGAAACTATTGGGCCATACAACCAGGTATGGAATTTCAATTCATTAGAGAAAAATCAACGGGACGTCGAAACTCAAACTTAACGGAACATTTTTCTGCTATGTCCAGTAGATCTATTTTACCTTTAGCCGCAAGCCCTGCAGAACATCAATTGGTAGGTGGGGAAATATTAACCCCTGGTAGTCTTGGCCAATCAAGAGATCCGCCGCTACTCAAATCGGAGCCAGCTGCCGAGATTTCCTCGGATGCTACTATCCCAAACTCCGACTCAGCAGATCCCGAAGTCAAAGATGAATCAAATGACACAAACATAATTACAAATCCATTCCCATCTCAACACGGATCGTCACCTCCAAGCCTTTCATTGCGCTCATCACCTCCGATTTTCTGTCATTTTTATAAAGAAACCCCGCTCCCAGCACCTCTTGTACGCTCATCATCGCTAAGCGGATGTCAACAGCCTAACTTTACTTCCCTTGACGATAGTGGATATTATTCCTCCCTTGATTCATCTGCTGTTCGAAAATCTCATCGATTGCTATCTGATACGGATCCAACTCCTGAGAGAACAAGGGGGCGTGCAGAAGATGAAATTGCACGACTTCGTGGCTCGTCTTGTGATAGTCCAACAAAGATTCGAAATGCCTTCTCAACAACTATACCATCAAGTGGAACTCGTAATTTTGCAGTTGAATCCACACCAATACTTGCACCGCTTACCCCTGCTGTAAAACTTTACGCTCCTGCTCGTGCGCCACCTTCAGCTTCTCCAAATACCAACCTACGTCGCCACCGAGATAGAGTTCGTGAGATGGTAGGCTCTCCCCTCCGAGGTATGACAACACTGGAAGAAAACTTTAGTTGGAGTCCTGCTTTTAATCTGGATGAGAGTAGTTATATGTTTAATACTGCGCAAGACCTAAATGATGAATTTGAGAAGCTTCATGATACGGCTGTCCGCTTTCCCATCATGGGTACTGGTTCCCCTGAAAGGCGAGTTCCCAAACGATCTATCAACAAATGTTATGATTGGATGTCTCGCGCTTCTACTATTGGTGCTGGAACTTAAAATGGGGTAATCGATAGATACTTGGTTAGGAAGGAAAACACGCAGTTGTTGTGTTTGCTATTTTGATGGGCGCAAACACATATTCATACTACAGTATAACTGACTTGTGGCCTCGGCAGTATATATCGTAGCAAAATTTAACGAGGTCTGAAAAACGGTGAACAGACCATTGGCAGTAATTTACTGCAACTATACAGAAAAAAATTGAACTTACGGGTATTTTTGATTAAAAGCGTATTTATACTAATCATTAATAAATACTTTTGGCATATTTATGGGGAGAAAATGATTAATAATGATTTCGCCGTTAGATTACTGTCAGCAATAAATATTAGATTACACTACATTGTTAAAAAGGTATGGTTTCAAAAAACCATGAGGACACAGTGGTGACACATTGACACATTAATAACAAAGTAAAGTAATTTTATAGCGTGGACACATGTAAATATTTTTCACGAATTATAATAACACATAGTGTTTATACTGTGTAGATCTCTATTAAGTGTGTTCAACAGATGTCAGGAAAGTGTCAATTCCTATTCCACGTTGTATAACGGCATGCTTTACTCAAAAAATTAATGCCCACATTTTCAGGCATTACTTAGATAGTATCTGCAAAATTGCTTAAAATTAAGTATTTAATTTTAATGCTATTTACGGATTTACCGAAATTACACCCTATATATATATATATACTAGATCGAGAATCGCTAAGGGCCATGTACTGTTTCTCAAAACTATTATTTTATACCAAATAGTTCTCTTCACTCACGCTCAATTATTCCAAATTTGTAAAGCATTAAATAAGCACATTTAATGAATAAATCTGAATACTCCACTGAGTTATAAGCGGGGGCTTATTAATAGTGCAGATAAATAAATAAGCGATGATGTAAAAATAATAGGAGGTATGCATAACAGGATCCATCGTATCTCGCATGCATAACAGGATCTGGCAGAAGGAGTACAGGAAATCTTTGATAACTCCTATGCACTAAAGAATTTAACACAACTGGTAAGACAAGGAGATACTTAAATAAAGAGTAGCGGTAAAGAAGAAAGTCAAGTTACAGGCAGGTATAGTCTTCGAATTTTTTATTATATTGCATATGTAATTGAAATCCTGAGGTATCTTCTTGTGGCTGGCTACATAAGTTTAATTATTTGTACGTTAATTATTCAATGCTAGACACTTATAAAATCGTATTTATTAATTGGGAAATACTCTAGAGCAACTAATTTGGTCCTACAAATTTTGAATTATTGGCTTGCTTACCAATAAGAGACGTGGCTTTGCGGATTCTAGAAACTACGAGATCGTAATATCCGTTCGTCTCTTGGTATCTTACACCTGGTGATATCACGTTCCAGTATTACTTTATGGAGCGCAAATGACAAAACTGACTCGATTGATTTGATGAGCTTGGAATATCCACGGCAGAGATTTCAAGCTAGAGCAAATTTTGGTCATACTGCTCATCTTGTCTTAATTTCTCTCCCACTGAGCTTGTTAGGGTTCAGCCTGGATGAACAGTCGAATCATGGATAACATTGACGGTATTCTTAGAGCCGAAGCTGATCCTCATTATAGGGATACCGGTAGAGAAATTTATCTTCCAATATCAAAGGAAGACAATTGGTTAAATTTCACTTCATCTATTGCGTGAGCAGCTCAAAAAGGAAATCTTCTAAATTCTCATATCCTTTCAACCCATCAATCCACTTTAGCTAGCCTAGCTTGATACAATCATCAAGCTGGATATCCTTCTTCATATGCTACTAGAAAGTAGCGTGCTTTGATCGCATGAATGTTCTACCCTAAGCGTCTACTTGATTAGAGTGACCGATTGGATTGACTTCAAACATCTTTTAAATTTTATTTTACGCTCAAAGAAATAGCTTTCTATCCTCTATTTTCACTAGGACCTAGTCGCAAGAGACTATCACGATTGAGTTATGCCTAAGGTTGGAATTAAATATGAGATGATTGTATTTTTTATTCTTATGGATACAGCCTATGATCAAAACTCTCTAAGAGGGGTTATGACAGCGTGGGAGATGATCGTATTGGTTTTCTCTAGCCACGAATAAGAACACTCTTCAGGCGAGGTTATGGTTCAGTAGACTCTTACTCTCCGTCAATATCAGCATTGTTTTGTGAATCAGGCTGAGGGTAATTTCATCGATGATATCATCGCACAACTCCGGGTGATTGGAAGTGGAAGGTATGATAAGATATTGTAGATAGAGTAAATTAAAATTTATCGAACTTATTACGTATTAATCGGTATGTACTTGGTAAATATGTAGTAGTTTATGAGTAAAGAAATAATCGGATATGAACATCCAATGAAAATTGCATAGCTGGTTACGTTGTGATAAAAAGTGTTACGTTGAGGAAAGAATATAGTCAATACTTACAATTAGGGGGTCTAAAATAGGAAGGTATAGTAATTTCAAGTCCTGAGCGTAATAAGCGGTCGCAGATCACACAATCGAATTGAAAAACCGCGATTGTTTCAGAACCATAGCAGTCGCACAACGGCGTATTTATTCATCGAATAAGCGCCCGATAGAGCACCATAGCGTCGCTAAATTACTAACGCCTAATCATCTATCTTTGAATTAGTTAAGCTAGAGCACCTAGTTCTCGCACACCCACTAAAAATAGCTACCATTGCTCAACTACTCTTACACAACAAAACTAACTATATATAACATTAAAATTGCCATATATTACACATTGATTCAAAATTTAGAGCAGCTACATCTTCTGGTGCCCTTTGTAAACTTTGTTCACCCAAATTTGACGATTACTGATTCGCTTGATCCACAGCGACCCTTGTAGCCTCAATATCACTGAAGCGATCATTTGGATTCATTTGATTCCGATTTCTTGCTCATGTGCACTTAGCCTGTTTAACTGATGCTTAACTAGCTATAGCTCGACTGTCAGCTTAGCTTCCCTAGCATTACCCTTGGCAATCGTCTTGCCAGCTTTGCTTAGTAACGCCGTAGTATTTCGGGAGAGAGCTTCTGTTTGTAGATTTTTTTGTGTAGCCACATATAGTACCTGTTGGCTTTGAGATGTGTTAAAGGTTTGATCTGAATCTTCTGGGGATATCTGAGTGTTGGGCGGAGTGGTCGGCCAGATACTTGTGATGATTGTATTGCAAATTCTGGGTTATATGGGTAGAGTCCACTAGCTCTCCAACCCGCCCGGATTACTCATTCTAACATTCATTCCTCCATTACCTTGTGATATGCACCTATAAAGCGCCCTTTCTTTAGAGGTGCTGCATCATCAAGTGCGAAGAGATCCCTAACTTGATTCCGATATTTAGACTTGACTACCGAAAATGGAGCAAGATCTAAGTGCTGTAATATGTGCGAGGAATGGAGAGGAAGATGTAAGAGGTGAGTATTGTGCATCCGGGAAGTCTACAAATAGAATCCGAGGCAGCTGACGCTTTACTTCGAAGAGGATGAGGGTCATCGAGAGAATTGAGGCGAGCAGCAAGACGTAAGCGATATCCCCCTAGAAGTAGATGAGCTAGAGGAATGCCCTCTTATCTATGTAGTGCTACATTTGGCGTGATTCTCCATACTGGCAGAGCAGCTCTCAAGGTCATGTGAAGGACCTTGTTAATTAACCCACAGTGAAATGAGGATCTAGGCCTGGCTAGTTACTTTCTCGGTGTCCGAATAACAAGAGATCTTCAAAATAAAAAGATATTTTTAACTCAAGATGCCTACGTTTGACAAATATTAGAACGATTTGGTTCTGAAAACTGCCGACCTGTCGATACACTCATAGCTGCAGGTTTTGAAGTATTCATGGTTCCAACTCATGGCGTTGCTAGCGCAGCTGAAATAACCGAGTACTAATCAAAGATCGGCTCACTCCTATACTTAGCTATTCATACTCGCCCAGACATTGAATTTTCATGTTCGGCATTTTCCAGATACATGACAAATCCATCTCCACAACACCTAAAAGGTATTAACAGATTAACAGAATCCTCCATTACCTGAAAGGTACACCAGATCTAAGTATTGTATATGATTGAAATCATCCCAGTCAAGAGCCGCATGGATACTGTGATTCTGACTGGGGTGGAGATAGAGGAAGCCATAGGTCTACTGGTGGGAGCGTATTCTCTGTAGCTGGAGGGGTGATTTCTGCGTCTTCGAAAAGTCATCCAAATGTATCGTTGTCCTCGACTGAAGCCGAGTAATATGCGTGTACTTCTTGCATTCAAGAACTGCCGTGGATACAACAAGTGATGCACTATTTCGGAAAGGACATAGTATCCACCCGAATCTACTCGGAAAATCATAGAAGTCTCGCTCTCAGCTATAACCCCAAGTCACATCAGCGGACTAAATATATTGATACAAAGCACCACTTTATTCGCGAACACCTAGAAAATGGAAGGGTGGACGCACACTACATTTCAACTCATAAAACGGTAGCAGATGGTCTGACGAAATCACTCTCCAAGACGAAACACTCAAGATAAATTCAAAGGAGTGAGCGAATGCAGCCATTGTGATACTACAAGGGCAAATTGTGGTAGTTAATATCTGACACTCAAAGTTTTTCAGTACTAGTGGACAAAGTCTTTTTTGACTCATTTAGATAAGCTACAAAGCGGTAGAATGGAAGATAGTCACTGATCATGCCCTCTTGGGTACCGACCCAAATCATGGTCTTCTTTACATTCGTCGACGCTAAATCTAGTGTATTTCCGGTACAATGTGTCGGTTCCCCTATAATAAGACAAGCAAGATGGTGCTTCTCAGCCCGTTTACCTATTTCCTCCCTTTCACCATAGTAGCTTCTGGCTCCAGGCTGCCAGGCTCAGTAAACTTGTTAAAAATTAGGAGTAGGCATCTAATTTAGGAGTCGTTGCACCGTGTAGGCGTGATGTGGGGCTTTTGGACAAACAGTACAATGGTCGCTGGTGGGGAAGAAAGGTAGGTTTTTTGGAATGGAGTAATTCTATTAGGATCTCTATTTATCGTATGTAACTGCCCCGGGCCTAATATCTTCGCATCTAAATGGGAGATATAAATCGTAAAATGGATGTGTGCAGTTGTACCATAGCTCTTGTATCAACAATACATCTGTCCTTAATTCGCAAACGCGAGCCCATATGAAGTTGTCCTTCCCACGTTTACGTCCTGTAGGAGGCAGCAATCGTTTGGTTGCCCTTAATTATCGCAATGCATCACTTATCGAAATATCTAAAGAAGACGCTGGAATTTTGTCAATTTTATTATCGATTTTAACAACTTGACTACTTGTTAGATCTAAATTACTATTAATGGACATAAAAGATCACTGATGTCTCACCTATTTCGTCAGTCAGGCTCTTACAAACTACAATATATTGAAATTTGTAAAATTTCATAGGTATTTAACAGAGAGTATATATTTCATTATCTTTGCTGCCAATATGTTAATTGTCGAAAACGTGAATTTTTTGAGGGAACAAACCTTGCCGTAGCCTAATTTTATCGTAATTTACAACGTGTTGCTTTCTCTCTAATTTGATCAAAGGTGCAACAACTATGAATAAATGTGATTCCAAATCTAAATACTTTCAGCTAATCTCCAGTTGTAAAGCAGTGGAGATGCATGTTTGGCCGTATATTTCGTCCGTTACTCAGTATCTATCGCCTCATGTGTGAATTTAGTGAAACTTCACTCAACTACGACCGCTGATAAAGACAAACTACTTAACAAAGTATTATACGTTAAAAGCTTGTTAGCTTATACGAAAAGAATTATATATTGGTCTTCCTAAATTTTACATAGATTTTAAAAATGCCTAAAGCAGAGGTTGGATCCACTAAATACCTAAATAATAAGCTCAAGTCCAAAGGGCTCCAACGATTAAGATGGTATTGTCAGGTACATATCTTTATTCAATATCGTAAGATCTGCTCAATGATATGTCGTGTAGGTTTGCGAGCGCCAGATGCGCGACGAAAATGGATTCAAAATGCACACTCAGTCTGAATCCCATTACAGACAAATGCTCTTAGTCGGGGAAGATCCAAAGAAGTTCATCAATGATTACAGTAACCAGTTCCACCGGGATTTTTTACAGCTACTTCGAACATCTCATGGTGAAAAAATGGTACATATGAATCACTTCTATCAGGAATATATTCATAATAAGGAACATGTTCATATGAACGCTACCAAATGGCTTTCTCTAACTGAGTACGCAAAATACCTCGGGAGAGAAAGTATCTGTCGAGTTGAAGAAAATGAAAAAGGTCTTCATATTGCATGGATCGATAATTCGCCTGAAAAATTGAGGCGTCAGGACGCAATTCGCAAAAAGGAGAGAATGGACAAAGGTGATGAAGAAAGAGAGCAATTTTTAATTCGAGAACAGGTAAAGAAGGCTCAGAAAGAAGCAGAGAAAAGAGCCGAAGGACAACTAGATGAGACGGAGAGAGAGTTGAAGCGCGCTGAAGGAGAAAAGATCAGACTCAACTTTGGTGTAAAATTGGCACAATCCAAAGAACAACCTCCAAGTTCGTTAGTAAATTCAAATCTTAAGAAAGCTAGTCCAGAAATATCACACAGTCATACTCAAAGCAAACATCTGGAAGCAGATAATAGCAGTATAACATTCAGCAAATCTGAGCCTACTTCATCTGGCGCGTCTTCTCAATTATCTATTAAGATGAGTTTATCTAATAAGCCAAAAAACGTCTTTGCTGCAGTGAGAAAAAATGCCCTGGGTGCAAAAAAAGCTGTCAAAATTGAGCAACCAAAAAAAATGAGTGAAGCTGAACGGATAATGCGAGAAGAAACTGAAGAAAAAAGCAAGCGAATGAGTAGTTTTTCTGATAGTGTTAAGCCAAAAAAGCAGAAAGTGGGATAATTATAAGTGCTTTTTTCCATTTCTCAGTAGAATTTGATTTACATTATTATATTTTATGACCAGTAGTCGTCTTGAGACTTGATCTATTATCTGAAAAGTTTGAATTTCGTTATCTATTTGTTTTACCTTAGAGGTTTGTTTATCGATAGATACCTTTTACGATGCTACATTGACTGTCTTCCTACACTACTTTCAATTTTCTGCCATTTTTAAACTCTTTCTTACCGTACCATAATTCCTTCTCTATTTTATCATTTTACACCGATGTATTGTATCCCCTCCCTCTATATTTAATTAGCTATTCCTTCTCGTTTTCACTCCTTCAAGAGACGGATTTTTAGTCGTTATTAGAAGAGGTAATTATTCAACGCTCCTCATTCGAAGATGAGGTAAGTTACATTTCACGAATTACAAGTAAGAATCTCATGATTTCATATTACATCCAAAAAATTTCTTGTTTGATCTGAAGTTAATAGAACGGGCAGGTAAAGACTTAGCCCCTTAAAAATACATAAAAAGAGGCTGAATAGCAAATGCTTCGGAGAAACTTCTTTCTTTTTCAAAAAAATGCATGATTAAGTAGTTCTAGATACAAATGTTAGAGAAATACTAATATGTGCTTGTTAGGTATTATCTAATTGTTGGCTATGCTACCGTCTCAAATGGGATTTAGGAGGTGTATAACTTAACTGATACCTCAACATTCCCATTGGTAATCTACGTCTATTTACATTGAGATGGATGGCTAGGAATAGATTCATACTGGCTTGGGAGCCACAGATTAGGGGAAAATCTCATCTACTTCTTCCGTGCCCTTTTTCATTCCAGCAGCTCCTATATCAGCCATAAAAAAATTTAGCTCATTATTTCTAGACAATAAAAGGAGCACATGATACGACCTCTTTCGCCAACAGAAGATAAATTAGTATTACGAAATCACTTTTGAGTCAGCGCTGGTTTAAATTTCGGACATAACATGATTGTCAATTAGATCTACTCTGATCGCTTGTTTACATCAGTATTTGCATGGTTGGAAGTACAAACCGGAGTCCTAAGCTATGCTACTTCTGGAATTTTTCTTCGACTTTTTTGGAGAAATAGTACCAGAGGAATAAGAAAACAGAGAGAAAAGACCAACTGAAACCAACGAGAAACAATGGAGATCCCCGAAGGATAAGATGAATATCTTTCTGCATCTAGTTCTCTTCTGATGAGGAAAAGGGTTTTTTGTTCCTTCCTCCCTAACACCGTCACCACTGCTCATTTAGCAGTGCGGGGTAGTGTTAGATGTAAGGCTCCTAGTACATCATATGCTAATATCACATTTAAGAAAAAAATATCTATACTTGGGGGCTAGAGATTTAGTAGTCAGTTGTGTATTAGTAGGGGATGCATGATTTGAGATAAATTCATATTGTGAAATAAAACTCGATTTATGTAATGAAGATTAGTTTGTGATTGAGAAAGAATGAATAGCAGTAGCAGCAATTTTGGCCATAATACAAGACCCTACTCCAAATATGGAATAATGTGCTTTAAAGAAGCAATAGAGGAGCAAGCAAAAAAAAAAGTCTCATTTCGAGGAACGCTAAGCTACTAGGGACTGACCGCCAGATGCCATACTTAAGAAAATATGGGTTAATGAGCGATGTTGAATAAGATACTGTTGCTTACTTATTTGTCTTTTAAAAAACCTTCTATCTTGGATAGGTATAAACTTTTGTTGTATAACCTCATTTTGGAAGCCAATTATGTCAATACCGGACTACCGACTTTATAAACCTTACAGACTAACAATTATCTTCTGATAGGATTTCGTGAACAGTATTAATAGTAATATTGGCTAGTGATCTATAGGTGATAGTTAAACAACGTTAACAATAATAAAAATAAATCGTACAGGTTATTAAAATTCTCTTTTCCTTTAAGCCCACCCCAGAACTACCATAGATGTAATCTCTATTTTGATGAAGGAATAAAAAAAGAATTGGTAAAAAAAAAAAAATACGTGACTAGAAAAACAAATATCTTTATTCTATTTAATCATCTTCAACATTAGATCCGTCCCTCCTAAAATACCAAAAAAATCAGTTACAATTCCCAATATATTTCGAAAAGAGTTCTTAAAGCGAGGGTATTTAATTTATCTTCAATTTTTTCAAAAAAAAAAAGGGGGAAGAAAGGATATCATACGGAATATATTTGATTCTGGCCTCATCTTCAATCAAGCCAATAACCTCATCAGGTAATTGACCGCTGACTTTCGTCGCATAGACACCTTTCACATAACCATCTAACCGCTGCCATTTGGCGACCCAACTTTTGGCCGGATCCGCGAGTGCTATTAAGCCTTCAAAGACTTGTGATGTGCAATCGAGTATCGCATCCAGGTTCCCGGCTAAGAGAAGAAATTCCTCACAGTTCGGACATCCTTCTCTTAGAAATCTCTGTCAAAGAAAACAAATAAAAAAATGTTTAAAATAAAATGCCAAAATATTTTTTATAGGTGAAAAATTTGTAGAGGCAGAGATAAAAAATTTAAATTAAATGTAAATAAATATGTTTATATATTCTTTAATTTCTTGCGTTCAAAAATTTTTATATATTTGCTTAGAAGAAGATAAATTAATTTAACTTACGTTTTGAGTCATTACTATTGAACATACCATACAAGCACGTAAATTACGATGTTGACTTGGCGCCACATAGTTTTCCGTCATGATGTGAAGATACTTGTTGTTCGTTGTTTTCTTCAGGAGAATTTATCGCAAGATGTCGCAAGATAATTGGGTAGAAAGAGAGAGGGGAGGGGGAAGCGCTATCTTTCTATTTTTGGTAACTTTTTGCTAAGCGCATTTCCTCGTGAGGAGCCGAAAATATAAACTAAAAAAATAGCTAGGGAATCTACAACGTCATCAAAAAGAAATTTCGGGTTCGCTTCAACTCCATATCTTTCAGAGACCTCAACTGTTGACACATGGATTTTGTCGTATTTGGAAGGTTGGTAAATCGATGATCGGAAAGTGCAGGAGCATCTACTGAAAGTAATTGAGTTTAGATCAGTAAAAATATGATAAAAGAACTTCTATGACTATTTGAGTTGCCCACTTAAATTGTAAAAGGGTTGAATTCATGACGCTAAACTATAAGTAATTCCGTCTTTCTAAAATTATCCAAATTGATAATTTTAGTTTGTTACCACAAGTTACAAGTTTTATTGTTTTGATAAGAAGATCAATTCAAAATCTGCAAATTACTACCCAAGGTGTAGTAAATTTTCAGATCAAGATAAAAAAAGCTAGATATGACGATCTGACTATTAAGCAGCCTCTCTTGACCGAACTCTAAGAAAAATATCAGTCTGAAGGTTTATCTCTAGAAGTCGGACGTGAAGACGACGATGACGATGAAACATCACGAGTGAATCGTATTTTTTAGTCCTATCTATGGATGATTAAAATGAAAAAAAGATCATCCAAATGCTCTTAGTTTCGATTCGACTTATAAAGTAAATCCCTTTAATTTGCCATTACTATAAGTGTTTGGAATCGCTTTTCAAAACCACCTTCTGCGTCTTTTTGCATTTGATATCAGATGAAACAGAATCGTCCTTTTCTTAGGCTTTAAATGCATACAGAAAAGTGTTTCATCTTAATAATATCGAATAACCTGGCGTTGCTTTGATGGATTTCGACAAAGCAATTCAGGCAGCTTGTAAAAGATACTCTTCTAATAAGATAAAACATCAACTATACCGCTGGCACATGATGAAGGACGTTGTCCAAAAAACAAAAGTAGATAGGAAAACTAGTCGGAACCTATATTGGGGAGACTAGCAGAGGTAGAAGACTTCTAAAGCGGAAGTTGCCTATGAAAATGGAGAGTAAAATTTAGAGCCATTGGAGATAGATTTACGACTCTAACCTTGGGTAGTCTTGCACATCTAGTATCATTGTACTAGTGAAGCCGTTGAGTTAATTTTTGATACTTCAGCAATTTACTTTGCAAGTTTCTCCATACAATCAACCGAGTCCACACATGACATTAATGTTTCAAACCCCGAAAAACTCTGTTTAAAGTCCGCATTGTGAGGAATTAGATCTACCTAGTTAATTAGTATTAATCATCAATTTCGTCACCAAAACTTTGGATTTTCAGCATTATTCGAATTGAAAGTCAATATCATTATTTTCATCACGGAAAAAAATTTTATTCTTGCAATCTGATGTCTGCAATTTTTTGAGGAGTAATGATGAAGTAAATAGAAAAAGCGTGTCGTATTTAACGGTATCAACACTACTGAGGGCCTGCAAGAATCATTTTTCAACCTTTTTTAAATTCCCAAAAATTTTAATATCAAATATAGAAGTAAAAGCGAAAAATATTCTAGTTATCATGAAGTGAAGTGAATTGAATAAATCTTAATGTTATTATGGTGGTAAAAGAAAAGGGATGTTGAGAAATTTAACTATTTCGGTGAAGAAAATAATTAATTAGCTTAAACTCCAACATTTACTCTCAAACAGATTTCTGAAAAACACCAAAAACGTGTTTGAAACCTCCTGTTATCTAGTTCAATTCTTTCTCATATGACCCGGCTGCTTATACATAGTACAGCGTCTTATTCACTTCGCATTTTCGCCAATACCCTTTTTTAACTGCTCTGCGTCGTTCCTTATTTGCCAACTCCAATATAGCGCGTATGGCTGAAAGATCCTTTACTTCAATCAATCCTCCTACAGGAACACGACTTTGTTTGAAACTTTTGCGTTGTGTGAGTTCTCTATTTGCATCTGGCGTGGACTCGAGTTACGAGGCCTGCATTTCTCCAGAGAGGAGGAACTTAATTTATTGCATCAGAAAAAAGGTAGCACATCCGACTTAGGTCTACATACGAATGCAAATTTCTGTATATATTTGATTTGCAAGATAAAATCGCGTGCATTTCTTGGTCTTTGCACCGAAAACACGAGACTTACACGAAAGTTACAAGTATCTGATGGGGTGCGTTATTGTTCAACAAAAAGTTCAAGACAAACCACAAAAGTTGGAAAAATCAAGGGCTAGCACTTCTGAAGCCGCGTACAAAATGTAAAATCTCGAGCCAATTGATATTTACTACTGTGGTAACGAAATTGATGGTTAACACTAATGTAATTAATTAGGTAGATCTAATCTCATTCCTCACATTGCGGACTTTTAACAGAGTTTTTCGGGGTTTGAAACATTAATGTCATGCATGGGTGGACTCGACTGTCCTATTTTATCAAATACTAAGAAGTACTGATATCTGACAGATGAGATGGCACTTCGAGGGATTCTAGTGTCTACGCCTAGAGTTACGGGCTTTTTTTGAGACCTATATCCCGCACACACAGTTTCCATGGCCATTCTACATACTTGATTTTGATAGAAATCTGTATAAAGATAGCCAATAAAGAGCTTAGTATTAACCAATAAGTTCCAAAGTAACGATTGAATTTAGTATAATATATTATATTAGAAT
>PEDP01000445.1:0-24515 GCA_002918395.1 Erysiphe pulchra | reverse complement strand
AAACGAACATAAATCCTAATCGAAAATTGAGATCAAGTATTCAGCGTTGAAATTTGTTTTTATATTTCTATTCTGATCTGAGACTTTTAAACATATTGAAACTAAAAATTTTGCAGAATTACATCACTTTAAAAATAAATCTTAATGAAATTGTTTTAATTCCTGTTCTACCACAATCTTTAAAATATCGAGGGTACTTTGACACCTAAAGAATACAGAAAGATATATTTAAAACTTGCAAAATGCCGAAAATAATCATATCTTCATCTAATTTCATCATTATAAGGCTTAACACCACGAAGGACCTATCACCACAACTAGAACCCCCTCGGTGCCCGAGGGGGCCAAAGTCTAGTTTAGATAATTAAAATACGCTCTTTTGAATGGAACTAGTTTCATTAGTAAGTAGAAGGAGGAGTTGAAGAGGTCTCATTGTAAGTTTAATTTTACCACTGTTGCAACGTCTAGCATTTGTAAAATGAAATCATAAAAGCCTCATACTCTAGTCAATTATACCACAGCATGTAAGTGGCACAATATCTTTGCTTTTTCATTTTTTGTTATACCTGCATGACCCCTAATTGATGTAACTAGAGTGCGTGTTTTTTTGTTCCAGCTCCCTCGTAAATCTTAGAATTTACCAGAATTTACGGATAATGAGGAGCTGCTTTCCGCTTACACACTGGTAATTTGATTCTGACAAGCTATAAGCTGATCTGCTTAGAACTTGTCAGAATCAAATTACCAGTGTGTAAGCGGAAAGCAACTTCCTCATTATCGAGGCACACTCCAACGTTGGTAAGAGATTATGCCGTAGTATGCGTGACCGCTACCTTCAGACCTTCTGTTGCATCAATTATTTCAGTGTCATAAATTTCCATTGTAAGTCCGAGTGGTATCTTCTCGCATACAATTTCTGTATTTTTCCCGCGATAGATAAAGTACCCGCCCCAACGTTTCCGTCTTCATGTATTCACCCATCTGAAAACACAATAAGACCAAGTATGCCAATTTTTCCAGAGCTAATCTATGTTTTGTATTTTCCTGGTCCTACCTTGCGTCAAACAGCACCTATCTCTTCCTTAGCTATAGTCCTATTCATACCGTACCATGGTGCCTCTATAGTATTGAGGAGAGTTTCAGAGGCTGTTGAAGTCTAATCCACTGAAAATAGAGAGATTTCCAGCTTATACGGAGTGGGTGTTTTGAGTCGACAGCAGTAGTTCGTACTGCTAGGCGGTGATGAGCTCTTTCAAGTCATGCGATAGCTTGGCCCTATCCTGTTTCTCGCAGGAGAGCTGCTACTGGGGTGATCTTATACACAAGCAGGACTGCTCGTGCTACTCGGTTAATCGCTCCTTGAATTTGGTTCATTTTCTATGGTGAGGACTTGGGTTTATACCAAGTATCTACGCTGTAAAAAAGCGAGGCAAAAGCTAAACCTTGTATGACCTGGTGGAGTAGATTAAGTTGAGAGCCTTTGATCATATTGAGTCGTTTGACATGATCTGTCACAATACAGCATTGTTGACAGGCTCTTCGAACATATTCTTTAAATATTAGCTTTCTGTCAAAAATAATGCCCAGCCACCGAGTGAATTCGTTTGGTTGGATTAGAGTGCTTGTCATTTGTAAAGCGGATCTCGTGTACTTTCTCTTATTGTGAAAAAATTATTGCTCAGTCATAGCACTCTCAGAAAGAACACTATTTTCGAAATCCCAAAGTAGAGTTTGGTTTACATTCGTTTGTAGCTTCTGACCACATTCTTCCAGTTTTTGGGCTGTTTTTGGTTTCACGATGTCATCTGCATATTCCCTTTTGAGAGGCATAGAACTGGTTTCATATAGAATAGAAATAAAATCGGGAAGGTCCTGGAGCCCCGTAGAAGCCGGCTTATTATGTGGAATGTTTCCAAAATTGTTCCGTCAAGACGTATTTTGTATTTTTGCTGTACGATTGAGTAGGAAAGAATCGACCCATTTAATTTCACTGGCCAGCCTTGTGTCCGAAGTCTGTACAAAAGTCTATTCCGCAATACTCCGTCGAAAGCATCTTTTGCATCAAGGGTAAGCACGTCCTTCGTATCATATAATAGAGCTGTGATGCGATCAGTACAGATCGTTTACTGGTTGCACTACACTGGTCATTGGCAATGATGTCGTAATTTATGACCTAGTAATATATGCATCTTACGAGGAGACGTTCAAGCTTTTTGCCTAAACGGCAAAGGAAGAAAGGAAATTGGACGATACAATTTTGGGAATGTGCCGTCTCGTTAACCAGGCTTCGATAATATAATAATTGCTGCCCTTTTAAAAATTCAGGGGTGAACACCCTAAGTAGCACATTTCTTGAGCATGTTTGTGATGCAATGCCTTAGCAATGGCCATGATATTCGAAGCATCGTGGCTGTAATTTCATCCGCCCCAGTGAATGTAGAGATGATCTGAAAACCTCAGCCCTAGTAAATGATTGCTATTGAATATTTCTAGCTACTACAGTTGGCAATCCTTTGGTACACATGTAGCCTCCAAATGCCTAGAGAAAGGCACTCCATGTAGAAGTTAAGCCTCTCTTTTGGACAACGGAACTCAGTTTGCCCATTAGGATCCTTAAAGGAGGTACTTAGGCGCAGTATTATGCTATATAACTATTTTGTACGTCTTCCACTCGTGACTTCCAGTAATTATTTTTTGCCCATCTTACTGCATTCTGAAGCTCGCGCTTCTCGTTTTCAAAGTACCTGTACGTTTCGCTATTCGCTATTCGGTATCTAGGTATGGCATTCTAATATTAGTCATTCCATCATACAATTCCTCGTTGCCTATCATTAACGCGAAGGAAGGCAGCTATTAGGGCTGTATGAATGATTTGTACAACTTTTTCCACTTCAGCATCAAAACCTTCGTCGCTCTGAATGATTGGAGGTTCGAGAATCCTCGTTCTGCTTGATAATTAAGAAACAGTTGGGGCCTTGTAGGTAGGATAAAAATCTTCTTGTTTAGAGTTCACTAAGCCATTCTACGATTTAACTAGAGAAGCCAATGTAGAAGTTAGATAGATACCAGGTCGCTCAAAGATTGGTGGAAATGAAGAAACAGATAAACCAGCGGGTTCAGAATTACAGAATCTGCCTCCCCATCAAACTTACCCAGGCCATATAGCTCTAGCATATTTACCTCGTTTTAAGTACTAACGCCGCCTGAATAGCGTCGTTTAAAACAGATAGATGCTTATTTAGAATGTGTCTATGGACACGAAAATTCACTCACGCATTTTTTCCAATGTCAAGAATATGCCATTCATGTACGCAAGCTGAGAAAAAGTAAGTAAGTATATGGGGACTTTTATCAATCAAATTCTCGGGCCAAAATGCCTAAACAAGTCTGTAGAATCTGCGCAGAAAATGGATTACTTTAGGTGCGTGTCGGAAAGCCAGATCTCTGCTAAATGTAAGAGCTGGATATAAGAATCTTCCTGATTACAAGGATTTACACACACTGTAGCTTTTGATTATCAAACGTGAATGTTATTTGAAAACTAGATCAGTTAATGTAACATAGATATTCAACATTATCGGCCCGTAAGATTTGACTTGCCTCTTCGTAAGGATTTCTTTGCTTTAAACAAAAGCCAACTTGTTCCAAAAGCTCTAGAGTTGCTTTAGACCGATTACTTACCTGATTTGCGTCTTCATGAATTGTAGAGTTTATCTTTACCTATTCGGGCTAGTTTTACATGCACAGGGGCCTCAAAACACTTGCTTTCCCCCATCCTGGGCGACAGCGAAGGGTGGGAAGTCCCATGGGTAAAGGTAGCCTGGAGTCTCATATCAAATAAATAAATAAACCACAGTTTTCCCATATGGAGCTTTTGGCCTTTTCAGAAAACTCAAATACGTTCTTCTATTATCCATGATGAGGGTACCACCCTAGAGACTACTTGGAAACTCAAAATTCATTGAATATTTTTTAAAAAAAACTAGCCAAAAAGATAAGTTACATAATCTTAAGAATGGGGGAACGACTTGAATTTTCCATGAGCGTCGTTGGAAGTTAAGTGATCGCGATTGACTTTGTATGAGTTTTTTCAGTTAAATCTATGATTTAAATTAACCATAGAATGTTCTGATCCTATGGCGGCCACAATTGGACAAGTCATTTTAACCTCAACATTCGCCGAGGCATTTCGTAGCTCTCACTCAGTATTAACCTGTATAGAAGGCTATTTTGGACAGATTGATCTGTGACGTGGATCTTTAATTTATACTACCATTTCGTGCTCCAAATTAATTATCAAAAATGTAATCAGGTAAACCCTTCACCTGCCAATTATTGCTGTCAATCTGTGATTGCAAACGTATTTTTATTATCGCGTTAATGAGAATTAAATTTCACGTGATAATTCTGTCTAACGAGATAACTTCGAACAACATTTAGTCCATTTATACGCGTTAAATACTGATGAATCCTATATTACATACGATATCACCTACATATGACTATATAGTTGAATCGATTTGAAGCCGATTACAGCGCGACCACGATGGATTTTAACAACGGCGGTAATAACTGTGGTGTCCAGTTAGGACCGCCTATCGAAGATATTCAGACCGAAGTACGTACTTCAGATGGCCAATTTATTTTACTATGTTTTAGATTTCACTAATCTCAAATTAGGATCTTGAATTCATGGTAACTTCAGGAGAGGGGAAAATACAGCTGCTACCTACTCCTTGGCCCAGGGATAACTTACCTCCATCGACCGCCTCTCTTATGAGTATAGCTTCCAAAACAGGACTATTAGCTGCAGCAGGACCAGAGGGCATTATTTTAGCATCTACGGAATCATTGCGAAAAGCATTAAGCGATACACAACTACAGGATGGGCAGTTGCAACGTTTTGAGCCGCAATTAAAGATACCTATGAATTTTCGGATATCCCAAGTTACATTTTCTTCAGATGAAAAGTATCTAATTTTATCTGCCGAATCGGGGGGTGGCTTGGCTGTTTATGAGGTCTCAATAATCATGAATGGATCACAACAATCCGCATTTGAGCTGTCCACAAGCGGTAAAGCGTTAAGAGCATTAGTACCAAATCCAGCACCAGAAAAAGCAGAACTGTTAGCTTTAATAACGTCAGATGGTAATTTGATGGTCGCAAACTTGAGAGAACGAAGCTTTGTGGCTGGAGCCCAAGGTCTTGTACTGAAAGATCGCGTCAGCAGTATGTCCTGGAGCACCAAAGGAAAACAGTTAGTGACTGGACTTGGCGACGGAACAGCTCATCAGATGACGCCTGAAGGTGAGCTTAAAGCTGTAGTTCCCAGGCCACCAGATATTAGTGCAGACGACTACAGTAAGTAACGATTACTTAAAAGAAATCACATAGTAAGATTGACATAACTAGTTTCCTCGATTCTGTGGCTAGAAAATCATATGTTTCTTTGTATTTACACACCTTCGTCATTTGATCCTAATCAGGCCCCGCCAGCCAAGCTATACCTTGTAACCAGAACGGCTGACTGTAAAAACTACACTTATCAAAGAATTTCAAATCCGGTTCAGCCTTTTGGACTAAACCGATCCCCTCCGCACCACTTTATGTTACGCCTGAGAGAATTTCCACCTAATCTCCAAGATGTTATAATTATGGCTTCAACTGCTTCAACTGATGTTGGGTTGTTGACAAGGTCTAAAGTACCTCTTACAAAGGACAAACCACCAGAAAAAGTAACAGGGGTTTTCACCGTGACTGAATTAACGAATGATTCTCGACGGGCTCAACTACCACTCTCAGCACAATTTGGTGATACTTCTCCCATAGGATTTGCCTTGGATCTCTCTAGCCGTGAAAATGTACCTCGGCCAATTTCTGGTGATGAAATTTCTGAGACCTCAAGCCCAGTTCCAGGCCTTACGCTTCTCAACAATGAAGGTGTGCTGGCATCCTGGTGGATTATTTATCCAGAGTCAGTGAGACAAAAGACAGTATATCCTGGACTTGCATTTGAGCCTGATTCCAATACTACTTCTATGACCCATTCCTCAAGTCCATTCGGGGGGGGAGGCAATACAAGCTTAACAACCAATCAATCGTCATTTAGCAATCATACTTTTACCACTGTTCTTGGAGCACCTAAACCTACCCCAACGTTCGGATCAGCGTCCCAATTAGCATCTGGAAGTACATTTGGTGCACCATCTGCCCTTGGTACCCAAAAATCAGCTTGGGGATCAACAACACGACAAAACGCATTTCCTATCAGCACACCAGAATTTGGAAAAACAGCTTTTGGGTCTAACCAGAATACATCAAGTGCATCATCTTTTGCAGCCCCTACATTCGGTAAACCTAGTATACCCAGTTTTGGTGTACAAAACTCAGTATGGGGAAGTCCAGCAAGTAATGCATCTAACATTACATTCGGGAATAATAGTGGAAACGAAAAAATATCATCAGTTTTTGGATCTACAACAATGGGAACTGGAGAAGACAAACCAGCTCCTTCTGGATTTGCATCATTTGCATCGAAAAATGAATTTGGAAGATTAGTAAGTCAGTCTAGCACTATGGAGAGTGTTCTAAAGGTTCAATCTTCAAGTCCTATTACTTCTCACATAAATACAATACAAGATAAACAGGCTACTAGTAGTACTACGTTCGGCCTTGGTAGTACTGGAAACTTTGTACTTGGAACTACATTCAAATCCGATCCTCCTGTAGAGAACGATGTATCTTCAATGGGACATGATCAATCTAATGAATTATTTGGCAATGCTTTTGTTAATGCGCTTGGTGGTACGGCTGTCACCCCAATCATGAATTCCCCATTAGAGCAACCTGAAAATAACTCTACAGACAAATTAGAAGATCAAAATATGGATCAGTCTGAACCAGATGAAACACCTGAACCGGATTTAAGTTCAAATCTTAATGAAAAAGAAAATAAGGAGCTGAGTCCAGAGAGCTCATATGAAATAATTGAAAATAACGATTTTATGAATATATTCAAATCTAAGAATTCTTTACGTCCTAAGCCTTTATTTGGTGAAATACAGTCTCCTCTTAATGAAAAAGAAATTGAGCCTCCTCTTAAAGAAAAAGTTATCGAGCCTCCTCTTGATGAAAAAGTTACCGAGCCACCTCTTAATGAAAAAGTTATCGAGCCTCATCCTAATGAAAAAGTTGTTGATGCATCTAAGTACAGCCATAACCAGGAAATTACTCCTGATGGAGCTAAAGCTTTAGAGTCCTCAGAAAATGTTGTAAACTCTAATATTGTGTCACAGCCATTTCCTTATAAAAATGAAAATAAAACTCGCGAAAGCACTGTAGCTATAGAGTCTATCTCTCCAGAAAAAGACAATTATAGTAGTCATAATGAAAAATTATCATTAGATAAATCTGGAGCCGGTATTGACAGCAGTAAAGAAAGTGAGAAGGAGGTTAAAGAAGTAGGTACCTTGCCTATAACTGCAATTGATACACTAGAAAAATTAGAAAAAAAGTATGAATCTGAGCCTGTGGCACGAGCTGAAGCTGAAACTGAGCTACAGCGGCACAATGAAGTTGTGCTTCAGAGAGAAGCAGAAGAGAAGCGGAGGAATGAAATTGTGGCGCAAAGAAAAGCCGAAGAAAAGCGTCATAAAGAACTAGTTGCTCAAAGACAAGCAGAAGAAAAACGGCGAAATGAAATTGTAGCACAAAGAAAAGCAGAAGAGAAGCGACACAAAGATCTTTTAGCCCGATGGGAAGCAGAAGAGAAACGTCGGGAAGAGCTCCAGGCTCAAAAGGAGGCGGAGGAGAAGCAGGCTATAGTAGACAGTGATGATAATTGTATGCAAAATTTTCTAGCTTCAGAATTGGAGCCAACAACAAGATTGAACGACTTTGTTGCACATTCTGATTATGGCAGCACATTAACTGTAGAAAGCATACCAGCTCAAGTGGAGGCAGTTTATCGTGACATAAACTCCATGATTGATACATTGGGCTTGAACACTCGGTCTTTACATGAATTTATTCTTGGTCATTCTAGAAAACGAAATTTAAAGAGACGCAGTCGAAGTGATCTCAAAGATGTCTCAATTTGGACACTTGGCGAAATTAAGACTCTTTCATCACTTATCGAAAATGAGCTTTCTGAAGAGCTTGAAAATAACCGAATAAAAAATATTGATGACAAGCTAGAAAGCTGCAAAGAATTACAAAAAGATCTTATAAAACTCCGAGCCAAACATGTTGATATTAAGAAGATTATAGCAACTAGTCAAGATCCGAATCTTCTTACCATTGCTCGAGCACAGCCCCTTGGAGTTAAACAAGCTACTCAGCAGCATGATCTTCGCCGAAATTTTATGAAATTTCAAAGGCTCTTATCAGAGGCAGAGGAAGGCATTTCAGTTCTGAAGGCCAAGATTGTAGCTCAAACAGTGATGAATCAGAAATCAAGTAGCTCTGCTGGACCGACTGTTGAGGCTGTAATGAGAACAATTACCAAGTTGACCAATATGGCCGAAAAAAAAAGCGGTGATATCGATGTGCTTGAGGGTCAATTACGAAAGCTCAAAGTTACGAGCTGTATTGGTGACTTCGAAAATCCTACTACTCCAACAAAACAACATAAATCTCTAAATCGAAGTTCATTTTTTAATTCTTTTTCCCACGGATCTTTCTCCCCAGATCACTATAAAACTTCTCCAACCCCAAACATATTACTCGCCTCGATTGCCTCATCAGGTCTACAAGTCCCGTCACCTTCTCGTAGAACGTTGACTTGTTATTCTGCAGAAGAAAAAGCGCATCTACGATATTCTTTAGACAAGAAGAGAAGAGTGAAAAGTAGACTCAGACTTGCTTGCCAAAAGTTAGGAGTCAGAGTACGCTATATCGATAACGATATTTGAATATTGAAATTTTATTTTACTGAAATGATTGATAAAATAGGGTTTTTGAAAAAAAATAAAGTTGGTTAGAAACTCCATCTTCCATGGCTCTTTCTGGCCTAAAACCAAGCAAAATTTGTATCTTAGTAATTAAATTTAAGTACAATATCATTTATTCAAACTAAAAACTAGAAAAGAAACTATCTAATGGATTCTGCAGACATAGAACTTTATAATTGATGATGCTTCAGCCCTAACAGCCTTCCAATGATGATAAAAGCTACTTTCTGAGACATCCCCTTCGACACCCCCTTCAGGTTTGCATCTCAGAATCCTGAATTTAAAATCTCGGCGCATTTAGATCAATTTTAAGCAACCTCTTAGATAACGAATTTTCAGTTTTTTTAACGAATATCGATTATGCTGAGTTGCTGTACAAGAATTTCATGTTATCACACCGGATCGAATATTCTCCCCCACCAAAGAAGCCATGCTACAATATGTAAAACAGTTAAGAGTTCGACCTCGGTACTTGAGTTATTACAGTTCTCTGTCTCTTTGCACTATAGTCAATAGGATTCTCAAAATGCTCAAAGAATCTTGCCTGTGAACTTACTCAAGTCGAGATATCGTTTCCAAAGAAAGTATCAGACCACGCTATAAATTCCAGCCGGACCTTCATCAAGCCTGATACCATGTTTCAATGCTAAAAAGTGTCGACCATACAGATTATTTGTGACTGTGCTTACTGCATTAAAATTTTCAGCGCTAGCATTGTTTTGTGCTTCATAATTTTCTGCAAAGCTTTCGCTGTGTCAGGTCTGGAGAACCACTACGACATAAGTTAATTATTTAACTTCTTGTTAACACTTGTAGATATTAATGGCGTTTACTTTTCCATCCTAGGCTTTTCCATCTCTATTATCCATAGATATCTTATGGGCAGCATTTTTCAGTCTACCCTTTATATCAATTCGTTGAATTTCTCTCGCCCTTTTTTTTTTTCCCCGATGAAAAAAAACCTGTATAAGCCATATTTTACGCTAACCTCTATTTTTCAATATTCCAAGGCCTTGAAACCGTTTTCGTTCTCCAAATTTTTGTGTAATGTTTACTTCAGATAGAGCTATTATTATTATTATTTTTTTTCTTTTTTCAATCCCGTGAAACTATCACGAATTCTAAAATGGCAAGAATACTGCAATATCGTCGTTGAAGGAAGCACAAAAAAGAGACTATTTTCTCAATTGTAAATATACATCCAAACTCCAACCCAAATCTTTTGTCATTTTTTAGAGCGGTGATTATCACCAAAGTCTTGGTGATGCTGGTAATCCATCTAAAAAGCCTCAAGGTAGCGCACGAATTGCTTTCTACTTATCTCATATAAAATATTGGATTGATTCAAATTTATAGATTGATTTATATATATATTTTTTCGCAAGATGATCTCTACTTGCTAGCTATAATGAGAAATATCTTAGGTACTTATTTACTGGGAGGGCAGGATGTATAATAGCGCTAGCAAAAAATGGTAAGGTTTACGACTAGGGTAGGGGGAACTGGGAGTGGCACATTTTTCTTCCAATCACGTATTGTCCTCGATACTTCTAAAAATATATTCATACCGTCTCGAGTTGACTTTATTTGTAGGGATTAGAGTGGATCTTAAGTAGGCTTGTCATATTTTCCTCTAGGCTCGTGTTGGCGCAAAAAGATACCGCAGAGCTACGCTCAGAAAATAAGGTCGTACCTGGTTATGAATCAGGGGCTAAAAGCAATTGCGGTAATGGGATATGAATACAGTAATACTTCGTCAGAGAATACTTGAGTATCTAAGAAGGAGGTAGTGGAGTTGGGAATATTTGACCAAGACATCAAGGGGAAAGCGGTAAAATCAGCAAACCCAATTAAAATCTACGAACTTGTAAATTAGATAAAGAAACTATCCTCAACTTAAATAAAGTATTTTATTTGATCATACACTGTACATTATTTACCATTGGAAAATGGAGAGTTCTTTCGAAACTGTCTCATTCGCTTGTGTGTTTCGCTCGTACGAGAAGTACGTTGATAGTGTTGTGAAAAATATGAATCAAGAGACTCTATCTTCATGATAGGCATTAGCGAAATGTAGTTGCCATTTAATATCACGAAAAGAGCTTAATAAAATGGCTTATGAATTATTTAGGACTTCAATAACCTCAGTTGATAGACAAAGTAGAATTCAGCTGAAAACAGACATGCACTGACATACTTTTCATTATGCTGGATCATTTTACATACTAGGAATGCGTTTAAATCAGGTCTTTTTGACACCTCTCTCATGTACATTGATAAAAGGTCTGAAATGTCAACGTAGTATGTCATCATTTGACAGTTTCTTAAATTTTTTTTATGTCTATTCTCCCGTTGTCTTGTGGAAATTATTCATACAATTGTTGAACTATTTTACTCAGTTAATTAGAGCTGATTTAGATATTAAATGATTTGGAATTTCCTCACCGTAAGAAGTGTAACTTACCAGAAATAAATCTCTCAGCATCATGACTGGTGTCATTAGTAACACCTGTAGAACGCTGGCAAGTAGGTGGAAATAATCAAAAGTATCTGATTAAACTATGTTGTTGTTGTATATTTTTCCGAATGCATAAGTTAACGTGTAGCATTACTTCCCTCCAAACGCCAAACTGAAAAAAGTGATTCATAAGTACCATAATGAGGAATTAACATAGATTTTGTACAAATTGACACCCCCAAACTTATCAAAAAACCTAGGCCCTACTATTTTTCTACGTTACTGGGAAGCACATTGAACACGTTCAGCACCGGCGGGATGACCATCGTCGTCATCTTCATCCATGCCTGTTGCGCCATGTGCACGAGCTTGATCGTTTGGATCGACATCTTCGAAATATACTGTCTCCGTCATAGTATCTGGCGGAGGCATAATGGGTTTTACTGAGGGGGGAATCAACTGCTTAATGGCTTCATATGCATTTGGTGTGGTTGCGAAATTCTTTTCCGGAAATTTTACATCAAACTGTACGAACATATTGCCATGGATTTGGTGTCGATGGGATGGCATACCCTGACCTCTGAGCATTTTTACAGAGCCTAGATTCATTAGTATATCAATTTTTCACAAAGGAAAACAGACTTGCCAGGTGAAATGACCTCTCCAGGAAGAATTTCGATACTGAGCCATTGTTCATCAAGGTGTTCAATATATAGTGTTCCCCCAGCGAGAGCAGTGACAAGGTCTATTTCAGCATGGTAAATCAAATCATCGTCTTTTCTTTGGAACCGTGGATGTGGTTTCTGTTCAATCTCAAAAATAACATCTCCTGTTTGAACACCAGGAGTTTGGTCACCCTCTCCCTTGAACTCGATGCGAGTGCCGGAACGAACACCTCTATCAACATGGACATGAAGAACCTTCCTTTCAATGACAGTTTTCTTACCATGACACATCTTACATTTGTCTTTTTCTCGGATTATTTCTCCCTCTCCATTGCAATCAGGACACTGAGTTTGAAATCGTTGAATCATAGGACCCATTTGTCTCATCATAGTTTTCATACCTAATCCATCACAGCCAGTACATTTTTTGACCGCTCCCTCTTTACCACCACGACCCTCACACTTTTGGCAAATGACAGATTTTTGTAGGGCTAGTTTTGAAACTTTACCACGATATATATCTTCAAGAGAAACTTTGTGAACATGATGAATAGTTCGAGCCTTTGGTGGGCCTCGCTGTTGCTGGCCTCCAAACATGCCACCGAGACCACCGCCAAAAGATCCACCACCAAAGAATTGAGAGAAGAGATCCTCAGCGTTCATTCCATTTGCTGCACCACCACCTTCTAACCCTTCCTCTCCATACTGATCATAAATTTGGCGTTTTTGAGGATCAGACAAAACCTCATATGCATGAGATATCTCTTTAAATTTTTCTGCAGCATTTGGATTCGACCTATTTTTATCTTTGAATTTTTGTTAGGTGACATATTGGACTTGAAAACAAATTTTTTATCATACCAGGATGATGTTTTAGAGCACTGATCTTATAGGCTTTTTTAAGTTCTGCTTCTGTACAATTTGGTTGTACCTAGAGCAAGTTAGGCTGCGTAGACTCAAAAAGCACGATATTATTACTTGCAGAATGTCGTAAAGCTTTGTATCTTTAGCCATCTGATTAAGATGTAAAGAACAGACCTATAGTCGAAGTTCTGAAAAAGGTAAAGAAAAGAAGGGAAATGAAATCTTTGAGAATTTTGTTGTGACGGAGGCTTAGATATTCAAAAGCGAGTAGATTCTCTGATACACTACTATAGGCTGTCAATTAAAATTCCTAAACCAGTTTTTTTTTTCTGTAAAACGCACGATAAATAAATATTTAGGGAAAACTGAAAAAGATAAAAGTAGTTTGAATAATACTTAATTAAAAACAGAAGCAAGGAGATATCTTACATAATTTTCCTCAAGAGGCTTTCAATTTTTTCTGACTGACCTAAAATGGTTATTATTGAGTGAATGGTGAGTAACTTAAATGAGAGGGAATGCATTGTGGTAGGGGATCGGCTTTTTGAGATGTGGAATGACCCACGGGCTACAGATTCGACTCGTAGATTCCAGCACCTTCTTTCGCTCTTCGCTCGGCAACGCCTTCCCGGATCTTACTGCTTTAGAAACGTTAACTGAATGCTTATGTCGAGCCAAGCTAACCCAATTCAGATTAAGCTGAAAATTCTTTTACTAGGATATTTTCAAACGTATGTCATCAGTCGAGTCGTGATTAACGTCTTGTCAATCATCAGATCTCAAGAGCGGCGAACAGTATGATGCGGCCCTTTGAAATTGAATGTGCTTACCAACAAGGATTGACTGAATTATTTTACGCATTGCTAATCTACTGGCTACATCGTATTAATACGATATCCAGTAAACTTTTTGAACCCATGCCCCTCGTTGGGAGAATACCTATGGGTTGATACAGAGTGTGTGATTACACAGAGTCTACTGTCGCTATTCATAATATTTCAGATTCTATTAAGACGAGTCAAATTCATGTTTTTGAACATTACAGCACTACGGAATCTAAGAAAGTCTTAAAATATTACATGCACAAAGCATTTAAGGTGGATGGAAGACCCTGATTTTACAAAGCCTACACTGAAATAAGTTACGATAAATGGCTCTAGATCTACTAACTATACAGTTCAATTGGGTCAAGTCGATCAGTAAGACAAATTTAAGCTAAGCTATAGGGATATCAACGTTTTGTCCTAAATGACAACAAAGATATTGAAAAATTAATACAAAATTGTGTTTACCTATAGAGGCATTTAATGCTTTTCCAGGCTCTTCAGGGTCTATACGCTCATAATTATAGTCTTTTATGACAGTGGAATTTACATTTTTCAAAGTGGTAAGAGGTTCCGCAGTGCTGATGGGGCAATAATTTTGATCATGAGTCCTCTATCTGCCCTTTAATCATTCTTTCCAACAGGTGGCGATTAAACCGACAAGTTTATCTCGTAGTATAAAAATCTCTGAATAGGCTTGAAAAATAGTCCGATCAGTAAACTACTCGGTGGCGGCAGCTGCTACATTACTAAATCGAACATTGTCTCCATAATTGCGTGTGTTTTATTGTGTTCCTATCCCCATTGATGTAAACCATTCTCTGTATTACCCGTAGAATTCTACCTCCTTTTCTACTGGAACTTTACACTTGAATAATAAGAAAGGCCATGGAAACTGTGTATGCTGAAGAGGCGTCTCAATAAAACCTGCAACTGTTGCCAAGCAAGACCTAGACACTGTGAGAATTTTTCACAACAAAAGAAGTTAATTTCATTATCACTAAAATGCAGGATTGAGTATCTCTTATGGAAAATTTCCCCTCTGTGATTGAGTGATGCTTGTTTTTGTTGACTCAAAAGATGAACTTTAGGTTCGTGGGGGGCAAGACCAAACAGAAATGCTGTCTTCGTTCATCTTCCCATCTTTGTTGATAATTTGGTAGATAATTACAGAAATGAGAGTTTTTTCTTTCGATTTCTTCTCTTGAGACTCTTAATTTATTTCAGAACCAGGATCTGCTTTTTTTGGCTTGATGAAATTTTTTGTACGTGCAACCCTCTATTCGTTCATTATTGACGCCATAACTACCTCACTGATTATTCGGCTGTAGTAACAAGGGTTTTTGAGATCCAGCATAATTATTACTGACAACTACAGCCCTACAAAAATGCATTTCTGCAGTGACAGAATTCTCAGATATGTTAGAGGGGGACTACACCTCAAGTCAGCGAGTTGATGCGGACTGATTCGTGTCTATTTCATGCCTGTATGGTGAAATTTGTAACGAGATTTCAGCCATTGCTAGATTTAGCTTCTGCAACTTATAGTTAACGGCCATAGTAAAGCAGTTAAGATTGACACTAATTTTAAAATTAAAACTGAACTAACTCAAGAAAAGACTTCTGATTGTTGATAACCAAGATTACAAGTCCATGTAAATAAATCTAAGGCATTAAAATTTTTAAAATACAAAATCGAAATCCAGCTATGAATTCTCTACAATTAATCTCGTTGAATACCTATCAAACACTTCCAATTGTATTGTTTCCTTCTACAAGCAAATGGATTCTCCTCCTTCCGATGAAGAGTGTTGAATTTCTTGGACCCGTGCAATAGATCTTCAAGCTTTTACTCGATAATAGCGATTTTTTTCAATCGTGAAAGCTCGCGACTGGTACAAGTCCAACTGTCTACATGAAATGCTGCTGCTTCAATCTGTTTATCTCAGCGGCTTTCCCGCAGTTTCGCCATTATAGATTGTTATGTTGTTATTTTCGAACTACTGTTCCTCTATTAGATACGGAAGCGTTTAAGGAGCGATCGTGCTTCATTTCACGTTCTCTTTATTGTTTGAAGTAGAAAATTGTATTAGTCCATTCTTGCTCTTACAATCATTGCAGAGCCCCGACGTTATTCGCACAATTAGGTGATATTAATAGTTTCTAGTTGCCAGAAATTTCTTGAACGGAGTATTTCAAATTTCTATACATCAATTATCTTGCTGATTCAAGGATAATAATGATGTGAGCTAGGACGGTTGCGCCAAAATTTCATGCGTGTGTGTATTGGTCAACCCAAATCGGGAAGAAGCATTCCTTGTGAGAGTGATACTCTCATTGCAGATATTGGGATATTGTAGACTCACTTTCATCGATATTTGTAGATATCTGATCGATTTCCGCTTCATCTTTTGCGTGTGATAATCCGAGAAAGAGACTCAAAAATGTCTGAGTCCTTTTACACTTAACATTTATTTTAAGATCTTCGCTCCATTCTAGTCGACCTAGCTTCAAACGAGAATTCTGATCAATATCTTTCTTCATATGCCACCGGCATATGATTTGCTTTGATTGAAGAAATATCTCGCTTCTTGTATTTAATATGGAGCGATCTCGATCAGTGACGACTACTTTTGGGAAGGTATTGAATTATCTTTCAGCATTTTTCGGAGCTGAGCCATTACAAAAATAAATACCTCTTTATCCTTTTATCAAGAAATTCTTGGCCGCAGGGGGTGATAACATTTGAGCCATGCACACCCACGATTTTAAATACAGGACGATTATATCTATTTATCGTGTAGGTACAGTCCATGATTAAGACCTTTGAAAATCCTCCAAGAACTTTAATACACTCGAGATGAATGGCATAAGATCCTTCAATCCGGTTATTGTCGTCAATATAACTTGAAAACTAGTAGTTTTTCTTCTATAGCTGTTCAAAAGGACTTTGACTCATTGTCCCACTCCGTTGAAGTCTTTGCCTACCAGATATAAAGCTGCAACTGTATAAGGGTATTATCTTATGTGTTTAGAGTGGAAGTTTTATTGTATTTTAGAGAAGTTGTTTACTTGTATTTACCTTTATTTTCGTTCAACTCATGATTGCCATAGCAATAGGCCTATGAACTAACCCCAGCAATTACCCTTTCCCTTTTGCGCCAACTGGAAAATTATTACTAATATTGTTGAAAATTGTTGAAAATTGTTCAGATATTATTATATTAGTATAACAAAGTATATGTGTTGAACATGTGTAAAAACAATTAATTTTCTATATATTCTACAATTACATTGGACAAAGCTGCAGCCTAAATACCCTTTTGTAATCCCGTTGATTTTGTATTCAACATCTTACATGTGACCACGAGACATTTGACAGTCCCGAGACATGCATTAACCGACAAACGCCGATCCATCAAAACAAAACATGCTATATAACTCGCTTAACCATTGACAATATTATTGGTCATATCTCAAACAGTTTGCCGCTCTCGGGAAATTCCAGATCGAATCATTCTATGATGAATGTGATTCTCTATTCTCAACAAAAATTTAGTGTAGAGAAATGATACATGAGCTCCTGGGGAAATTCGAGCATATAAATGGCTTATTTGAACTAAGGCTGTAAAATACTAATTTACATGAATTGCAAAATAATAATTGCATTAATTATGTCTATGTCCATGTAAGTAAGTCCTAATATAACTACATTTATACAAAATCAGACATGATGTGTCGTAATTAACGGATATATCAACTGAACATTCGCGGTATTTGAATCTTAGTCTGGACTAAATATAGCTTGCAATAGCCGGTAAGAGTTATAAAAAATATTAAGGCGAAATTCTTTAAAGTAATTTATTATCTCTATTTTTTCACCAATATTTGTTCAACTAAATTTCTAAAAATTAAGACAGTTATCGCATTCAGTTTATTATCATTAAGTTAATGAGAAAAAGTTTTTGCAGGGCTTCAAGCTTAGTGAAATATGATTAAAAACACGTTATTTTCTTTCTCTCGTCTTACCTGCCCAAATTGTACTTTTTCGCCTGGAAAATCATATTAAATGGAGATTTAATACCACATAATTCCAAAAAGTTTTGAATATAAATACATACTAATTAACTGTGATTTTGGGCTTCAAAGTCGATCGTGGTAGAATTTTGGTGGATTTATTGATTATTCAGCTTCGCAAAGAACTCTTAATTTTTTTGCAATTTTCGATTCTGCAATATTGCAAAAAACTCAAAAACTATAACTGAGCCTGGCTCCTTAATGTTTGCCAAAACGGGGAATTACTACCTCAAGTTGTAAAACGGGCAAAAATGATAAAGGTGAAGGTCACACGCTAGACATATTTTTTTAGGGCTATTTTGGCGCTAAATTGCTTTCGATTTCTGAGTCCACGATTAGTTCAAGACTTTCTTTTTTTTGCACAATGCATATTTTAGCGTCTTTACCTGTTTTACGGCTGAGACGAGTAAATACGCTAAAATGCGTGTAGTGTGTAAATTTATGAATTAATCGGAATGATAATTTAGCGCGAAAATAACCCTCATAAATTATGAATTACTCTGTCTAGCGCGATCTGAATCCTTGTGAAGCAGGGATTTTAAACGGATCAAGATTTGACTTAGCGTCCATAGAAGATATTTGCCTAGACACTAGCCATATTTGGTCAGGCGCGCCGCTGCAGCTTGTGCCCCATTCTGCCAGAGCGGGCTGCGGCTGTGGGCTGCGGCTGACTTTACCCGAGTGATGCTGCAGTACAGCTGTTGTCGGCAATTTCAACATTTGACCACACTCATTAGTCTTGCTTCTCTCTATGGCAGCATTCCCTGCTTGTAGCTAGAGGGAATTCTGCTTGTAGCACTTTTGCTGTTTTAAAAACTCTTATAAGGATAGTTGGATGTCTCTCATCTCTTTGTGTTTTGTTGCCAACAAAAGTTGTCTGAATTTCGATGGGAGAATTTTAACGTAGGTCACTGACGTCATTTGGGCTCTGCACTATTCACTTCGTCCCTAAGACCGTATAACTTTAATCATAATGATGGCATGCAAGCAACTAAATACTTTGACTGCATGTTTTCAATAAATGAGACGGAAAATAATTCAAAATAAACATTTTAACAACACCAAAAGGCACGAAACACGTTGAATAATTACACGTTAATAATGCTTAAATAGGGGTCGGATGGTGTAGTGGTATGCCATCTGGGCTAGCTTCCTAAGTAGAGTTTGGGTAGTCTTAACCCACATCCTGCTTTAGAAATAAGATCACTGGATCGAATCTAGTGGTCCCTATCTCCTTAGGAAGTGAAATGTCTACGTCAATGGAGGTACACTTGATCAACCAAAGGTTTTTTGAAAGTTTTCCCTTTGGTTCACGGAAGAGAAAGTGTATGAGATAACTTCACATCTCGTAGTGGCATTCGCAAATGCTGTATGAGTGTGAATGTCCAATTAATCTAAATCACGTATTCATGATCTCTTGTCCTTGATAATCTTAGACTTCATAAGGACATTTAAAAAAACACTTTAATAACACATTAATAATATCTATTTTTGACTCGGGCTCAATCAAGCCCTTGCTCATAATGACGAATGTGGATATTGATGACTCAGCACCGAAAAATTGATAGCGGAATACTCGTTACTCCGGCATCTGCAACATGAATTTCAAACTAACAGTTATCGCAATATCAACTTACGTTTGGTTAGGTGTCAGGAGATGCAGGATGGATAATCTGATATGGGTTGAAAAGGGTAAAGGGGGAGGAAGATTCAGAGGATTATTTAAAGACAGTTTTTTTCAACGTAGACAATTCTTTTTAGTTGATTATTTGAATCTTTAATGTCAATCTAATAAAGCACGTTACATTAATAACACGTTAACAACACGTTAACATAACACATTTATGACACATTTTTAGGGGATGTAGAGTCATACTTCTCAGCAAGCAACTCTTCTGCTTATGATGTGTTGACAGGGAGGGAAAGATTTCTGGCTTGCTGATGGTTATTCTTTTTTTTTTAATTTGGCCTTGAGACAACGAGACACTCTGGGCCTGGTGAGCGGTACATATAAGACTGGTTTAAGCCAATAAGCTGTTCGTTAGTTTTTTTCAACAGTAACGATAACAG
This sequence comes from Erysiphe pulchra, assembly GCA_002918395.1. NCBI lineage: Eukaryota > Fungi > Ascomycota > Leotiomycetes > Helotiales > Erysiphaceae > Erysiphe > Erysiphe pulchra. The sequence goes on along the minus strand of PEDP01000445.1, from coordinate 4,605 downwards.
TGATCAAAACTTGTTACTTGAAAAAGCTAAAGCCTTAAATTATCCAAGATTTTTGTATCATAGAACATAGGAAATTGCAAGAACCCGATTTCAACTCTCTCATTCGAGTGTGAATTTCCAAACCCGTGCAATTTAATTCAGTATTATAGATCAGGATGATTGATCCAAAATGACTCACATGTCCCTCACAACAACGTGCGGGGAGTTAAGCCACCAGTACCTGTAATTTAAGAGTTAAATATTATTTTCTTATTCAAAGGACGAGTTGAGGCTGAGGTCATTTATAGGAAATTGTAGCCAAATAAACCAACTAACTGTGTCTGACTGTGGTAAGTTGTCCAATATGACTCATGATTTAACTATTTTTATTTTAACGATTTTGCGACGCTATACCTAGTATAGCCTAGTGTCATAGGCTGGGAGATATGTAAATCGCTGTGCCCTTTCGTTAATCCATGCAGACTCACCCCAAGTCTGCACTTCGACAACCAAACATCTCTGTCAATTTCTCTAGCTAAGCTATGAATCGAGGTGGTAAACTTGCACCAGAAGTGAATCGGTTAGTCTCACTCAAATCCATCTGATGTAATTCGACGGTTATCATACTAACTTGTAGACTGGAAATAGAGCATTGTTCGTGAAGAATTTAAGGTACGACGATATTCAGACCCTATCTATCAGATAAGCTCGCAAAAGTTTTAAAATTAATGTAACCAGCTACAACGTGACGCCTGAGGAGCTTTTTGATCTTTTTGGAAAGTTTGGACCGATTCGGTATATCCCTACTAAGAAGACATTCTGACCCTATCTAATTCAAACACAGTCAAATTCGGCAGGGCATAGCTAGTAATACAAAGGGGACAGCATTTGTAGTATATGAAGATGTAATGGACTCAAAGATGGCTTGTGATAAACTTAATGGGTTTAACTTTCAGAACCGATATCTCGTTGGTAAGTCCGTATTCAACCTTATAAATCCTCATATACTTACACGGACAGTACTATATCACCAGCCGGAAAAGGTAGTGCGATCGAAAGAAGATCTCGAAACCCGCAAAGAGAACTTAGAACAACTTAAGAAACAACACGGTATCGAATAACCATTAGTGGACTTCCAGATCAATGTCTCTGCGTGAGCTCGAGTCAGCAATTCTCTTGACACGAAGTCACGCTCACCGGCATCTGGAAGTCCGCTCAGTCTAAATTCTTGGAAAAGAACAGCAAAAGACAACATATGGATATCAGCTTACAATATATTAAGTGTTATGTTCTACTCTGTCCAGGGAAAATCGATGGGGATTACCTTGCTTTTTGGCGTTGATATGGTGGGGCGTTGATGCTAGATAATGTTGCCTATTAGGTTTCTAGCACTTACTTTTTTACATTCGCTTGCTAGACTTTCTATTATACTTAGAGGCTAGCGAATACAATAATGACTGACTATATTAAGAGTGATAACCTTTGTGTATATCTCGCGATTTGAAAATTATCTTATAAAGTCCCTCTGCCTGAATACAATAAGTATTTGCTGTTCACGCTTTATTGATGGCTGTTGTTTATCCCTAATTTCTTTTTCCAAGTTTTAAGCACCCGGATGGACTCGTGACGAATGATCAAACAAATGACCTTAAAGCGAAACTTGGTCGACCGAGCTAAAATATATTCTACTTCACATACTCTTCTCTTGTTTTTTCTTATCAGTTCTTATTATGTACATAATATTACCACTTGGTAACACATCTGATGTGGACTAGCGGGGCATGTTTTCGGCGAAATCTCTGCCGGCTCCGCCAGTCCCGTGCCAAAAGGCGCTACGTTAGGCTAGAAGCTGGGACTTTGAAATAAACAAATTGATCTACTTCAATAATAAACTGGAGTACCTAAATTAGATGATCTATGAACCCAGGTCATGTGAGCAACGTTCCCTGCGTTTCCAAAAAAAAATTAAAAATAAAAACGTAAGGAACGATTGCCGTGTGAGCTAAGAGCAAAACCAGTTCATTATAGTAATTAGTAAAACTCGCTTAAAGAGAGAAGATACAATGAGGGGACTTATCTAAATGGATTCTTGCTACTAAAAGTATATTTCCCATAACCCGGTAGAAATGTGTCATAAATGTGTTTCATAGCTCGAAATTTTTTAATGTGTAATTAATCTTTTAGTTAAACGTGTATTTGTATTGCAATTTAAAGTCTTATCAATTTGTATCATGCCTCAATGTGTTAGTAATGTGTTTAATTAAGGGTATTGGGTATTGTTAAATCTGAGTAGATTTCAGCCTCGCCGCTCTGCCAATAAGGGCAAATAAATAAGCGAAACCCTCGCAATGTTGGGTTGGCAATACCTAAGTGCACTCGACTGATTTAATGGCTTAGTGAGTATGTCTGCAAACATATATACGGTTGGAATATATTCTACTTTTATAATTCCATTATTTACGCAATTTCTAGAAAAATGGTACGCGACATCAATATAGTTAGCTTTTGTTGAGTCTGTGCCTTTTGCAAGGGAGATAGCACTTTAGTTATGCAAATTAACTAACATGCCCCTGTTTCCAACTAGCTGATCAGCAACATGAAGCTCCTTTAGGGACCTACTAACCCAAATAGCTTGTTCGACGCTTCAAATATAGCTCTGTACTCTCTGGAAGTCGCAACCGATTTCTGCTTTTTCGACTGCCAACATACCGGGCCTCCACCAAGCATTAGTATTTATCCACTAGTAGAGCGACGCGTAGAGATATCCGAGGCATAATCAGAATCAAAATAAATTATGGCCAATTTATCAGCTGTAATTCTATCAGATGGGGGGCCAAAAACGTATGTTATGATATAATTTTCAGATCCCTTCAAGTATCGAGAAACCCTACACACTGAATTCCAATGTCGAACCAACGGCGAAGCATAAAAACTAACAAGTTGATAAGTCGCAAATGGGATATCTGGCCTTGTACTGTTTGCGGCATACCCAACCAAGGCTACCGACTGCACTTGAATAGGCAGATTCATCGGCTAATGGTTCACCCTCTTCTGCAGGTAATATACCTCTATAACCCTCCATTGAGGACGCATAAGTTTTTGCGTCGGCAAGTTAAAACGAACTAATTTTGTCATAAAAATATGGAGATTGCGAGATCTTCAGTTTCCTATTTACTCTATCTCGAGAGATCTTCCAGCCGATAATTGTCCCAATCGGGTCTAGGTCTTTAATTGGGAAATGGACCGCCAGTTCTTTCTTGATTGCATTAATGTTTCGAAGATGATTGCTACAGATCACCAAATTATTTACATAGACCCCTATAATTATCTGCTTTTTAGTATGTATGTGGATGCATCCATCACTAACGGATTTCTTAAACCCAAGACAAATAAGTTTGCTGTCAAGTTTCTCATACCAAGCTTCTCCCGACTGTTTCAAACCATATAGTGATTTATTTAATTAAACAAATTTTGTTATTTTCAACTCCTTAGGTGATCTCATAAATATAATCTTATTGAGATCTCCCTCAAGATATGCGGTTTCGACATCCAGTTGTTCAATCTCCCAGTCGCGAACAGCCGAAACTGCCAAGAAAATCCTCAACGAATCCATCCTTCAAGTTAGAATAGGTATCAAAATAATCAATGCCATAGATCTGGCTGAAACTCTGTGCTGCTACCCTCGCCTTGAATCTTCCGTCCGACATCACTGTAAAAACCCAACGTGAGCCAATAGGCTTTCTTGCATAAGGAATAACCCTTTTCATCGTAGGAGAATTGAGCTCCTCGTCAATCGCAGCTTTCCAATTTAAATGATTAGGCCCATTAATTGCTTCCCCATAAGTTCGAGGGATTAGAATATCACCTCCAATGTGAAAAGCACGCGGCTTAGGCCACCATGCTGACCAAGGCTCAATTTACTTGCGTATTTGACTTCTCTCCCTAACGCCTGCCATACTTAAAGCTTCTCTGGAAGTAGATATATTTATAGTTTGTTCTGGTAGTGAGTGAGGTTGGTAATGTCTGGCTCTTCTGGTAATGGAGGTAACTGGTAACTCGAAAGCAGGAAGTGGTCTAATCTCAGTTGGCTCACTATTTTGCCCATTCCTAGAGAATGGTTCAACTTCCGGTAATGGATGAGGATTGGTAGCCGATGTGGTAGATGGTGATGACCTCTCAAATTATCGTCGCTATCGGAATCAACCACAATCTATCGGATACGCCTAATTCTCTAGAACAGGGATACGCGTTATTCCTGCAAAGGGGGGTGCGCTTTAAAGACTTAACCATGACGCACTGCGTGTCTACTACATTAAAGGCCTAACTTCTACAATAGGGGATCATAGGGGGTGCTCTTAGGCTAGATCAAGGGCATTGCAAATAATAGATTTAGGAAAATTTTAAATCCTCACCCTCCTTTCTTTATTTCATTGAACCGTAAAGGGCACGAAAAAAAAACTGCCACGTGACATATTTTTGTTTACTTCTCTGTTCGGGTATCTCGCTATTTCGTGTACGCGTTTTTTCAAGGCTTCAGCATAGTCTATTCTATTTGATATATCTAATTTAAAAATTTACAATCCCAATAAATTTTAGTTTGGTTTCACTAAGAAATTTGCATTTAAA
>PEDP01000444.1:0-24541 GCA_002918395.1 Erysiphe pulchra | reverse complement strand
CTTCTTTTATCTTACATTATATAACTTTGACAACGCGCTCTACTGTAATCGACCGAAACCAGTAAATTGTGTATTCTTATACCTAATTCGAGTGTTTCCAACAACCTATTTATTATGGCATACCCTACGATACTAATATATAAAGCCCAAGGTTTTTATTACCAATACTTGGCACGTCAAAACCACAGTTTCGACACAATAGTATAAAAGTCACGGTCTTACTTCACATACCTGAAAATTGTCAAGCTTGTCTCATGGAGTGGCGTTCAAAAATGCTAAAAAGTACGATAGATGCTCATCTAGAGAATAGTTTATCTAAGTGTCTAGAAATGGTTTTTGGTAAACTACAAAAAGTTCATCAAGGACTCGTACACAACTGCTGAGACAATTATAGCCATCCGAGCCAGCTAATTATTGCATGTCAATGAGTCCAAGCTTGTTTTGTCGTATTAGTTCGACCTGCATCATCTTTTGAAGGTGTATGTCAGATGGCGAGCTTAGCAGGCGAGGAAGTTGAGTAGAGTTTGTACTGGGAGCAAGGGCTAAGGCTCTCTTGGAACTTATAGGGGTCTATGAGGTTGAGAATGACTAGAAATGAATTGGAGTATTTTGAGGGCGAGAAGATTCTGGAAAACAAAGACTAGAATTCTGGAAAATGTAGCTGGGGAGAACTAGGGGTTCAATTTTGACGGAAGACAAAGCATGTCCACAAAAAATACCACAATTCATTCCTAGTCATTTTCAACCTAACAGTCTTCTATAAGTCCCAAGAAAGCCTTAGCCCTTGCTCCCAGTAGAAATTCTACTCACATTCCTCGCCTACTCAGCTCGCCATCTGACTTTGAGCTCACGATCTTCGGAGTATTGTCAGCGTATGGATGAGGACACATAGCAACATACCCAGAATGTTTAACTCTTTGGCGACTAACCAAAACAGTGATGAGACTGACCAGTATTAAGTCGATCGTAGATATTTCAACAACAATAGTCGCCCACATGGTCGTGGCAATTACCGAGGTGATAATATCTCTCGAAATAGTCTTCAAAGAAACAATTGCCGCAGTGAGAGACGACATAAGAAACGCTTTTTATGTGCCCAAATATTTGTCAACACGGCGGTCTTGCACCCAATCGGGCGGGGACTTCAACCCTCGACATAAACGATTAAAATTAAAAAGATGACATCACGAAGTCTATAAGCTCGTAATTGTATATTTACGCCTTCTGTAATTGGCTTCGAACTACGGCCGCTACACTAGTAAACCAAGAGCTACTATAAAGAGTTATAGGTGGAAGGGGGCGAATTCAAGAGGTGGGGAAATCATTAGCCATAGCATGTAAGAAAGCTTCACAAAAAAGAGTGATAAATGAACTTGCGTAGTGGATACTTTTACCTTCTAAAATTTCGTTACTTAAGCACATTTTGTTTAAACCTCAAAACTAGCAAAAGATGATCCAGTGAGTTCGAGAATAATCATAAAATATATACTTCTCACTATTCTATTGCAGTGTAAATCAAGGAAATCATTATCGTTTACATCGGTTTTGTATGGTACCCAAATATTTTACACGAAGCAGAGAATAATTTACCTGAACGCCTCGCTATTCGATATCGTATTACATTAATTTGATGAAACTTGGAAATACTTACGTACCTTTGAATCTGCGAAAACTTATTTTCTGCTCTCTCTACATCCATAATCTGTTGCTAAGGTAGGCTTCGCATAACAGCTTCAAATGTTGTCATGGCCATAGCATTTGCTGGAAAGGCCCTCAAGAAACATGGTAAGAACCCCCTCCAGTAGCCTCTGAATCCACTTTCAGCAAAAACTCCTCTGGCTGCACCCAACCATCCATTGCCCCAGCCCACCCATCTTGGCTTCCCATCTCCTAAGGTACCACCAAGGGAATCTGTCATGATCTTTTGTTTGACAACATCGAAGGGATAGCTAATACACCAGAAAATCTGAGCTGATAGACCACCGGCATAGAAATTTACCATTGATGTGCTAAGTGAGGTATGCTTGAGAAACTGGGCTGTAATTAAGTCGTAACTGCTCCACCAAAAGAAAAAGGAGGAACGAAAGATTAAAGTGGCTATTAACCCATGATAAATACCCCCTATCCCATGATGAGTATAGATCTTTTGTATACAGTCAATAGGCCCAGTATAACATCGCTTCGTCTTGCTGTACTGAACTTGAAGACGAGCTTTAATATGCTCTACGGGAGCAGCAAAGAATGATACCGTTACACCTGCGAGAAGGCCAGCAATGCCATGACCAACTGTTGGCAGGTTATGTGGTAGTGATGCAGCAGAGGAGCTTAGAGAAATGTTGGTCGATTTCTTTGGAGCGAAAAGGGTTCTTTTAAGCAGGGAGCGGTAAAAAGTTAGCGAACCCATAAGGATGCTATCCATAAAAATCCAGCCTACTAAGGGCGGAGTGGCGCCCTTGTAGAGCCCCATAACACCTTCCTTGCGCACGGTTTGAAGAAGACATTGGAGTGGTCCAGAAAATTGGGAAGAAGGGGCAGTCTGGAGGCGGACTTTGATTGTATCAAAGGGGTGTCCAACTGAATTTTAGTCATTAGCTAAGATTCACGATAGATATAATTGGAGTTTCCCTTACCACTTAACTTAGTAGTGCCTGAGAGAATGCCAGCTATAAATGCTTTATAATTTTTTTGCTCTGACGGGTTTGTAGACATATTGTCTCCCCATCTTACACTATGAAACGATAGACTGTGATACTACAAACACGTAGTTCCAGTTGGTGTGGAATCACACTGCCAGAGAAAGGCTTTTCTTTATGAACCTTGGGTACATTGAAATTTTTCATTCAACCTGGTTAATTATGTAAGCAGAAATTCCTAATCCATGTCAATCTTATCCTGAATAAATCCAATATAACTTGAAGATCCTTTTATGTTCTCTCAATAACAGATACAGACAATTAGGAGGGAAATCGTTTTCAGATGTCACGAGTATGAGATGTTCTTGGTGCTGATACTAAAAAATTCGCTGTTGACTCATTCAAAATTAACTGAGAGTTGGCATGAAGGGCTCTCTACCCCCTACCTGTTATAAGATTCTCCTGTTAGCTGCATATTTGATATGAGCAAGGGTTAAAGAGGGTTAAAAGTGGGTACCATTCGTGCTGAATCTGCTAAAATCAGTGCTAATTAGTGTCAATAGAAGCAATTCTTAATATAATTCTTCCTCGATTTGCTTTGCAGCAATTAGAACATTTACAATAATGATTTTACTTGGCTCCTAATTTTCATCGAATCCCTGTATACTGACTGTCTGATAAGTAACGAGATTTGTCCAGGTGAATCAAAATTACTGTTAAAATACTGTTACGGTTCAACCGTTTGTTGGGCTTAGGTGGATTATTACCTAAGCATCCTTTAAGTGGTCATTCTAATTTATAATTAGCTCGACGCGCGATATGACTATTCGAAGTTAGACGCGACAAACGCTAGACCTAATTAGTCTAAGGGAGTTATAGAGCACACTTATTTTGTTTCCTGTTGCAATAGATAGTCTTTTCCTTATTCTAGATTAATCAATTGAATTTCTATACTATCTATAAAAAGGATTAGCGCTATTTTACATTCCAAATGGACCTTTAAGATATCCAAAATTTATTGTTATAACACATGATCGATTACATGATTGCGTATAACTCATCCGTTTCCTTACTATCAAATTTTTTTATTACCGAAAAGACTAAGTTGTGATTTTATGATTCTCAATTTTTTTTAAAGCCCTATTTTTAGGGAAATGTTATTTGCCCCTTTCAAGAAAATTATTTGTCCCCGCCCCCCCTCCCCACAACCCCCTTTGCACAATTCTGGCCCTTTTTGAGTCACTGATTGACGCTTACCAGTTTTCAGCCAATCCACGCTCAAAACCTCACTATCTACTACTACTATTTCCCGTCATAACTCTCACCTATACCTTTGCAACTGTTTATAACTCCTGGCGAGTCGCTCAGGATTTATCCATTCCCCTAATAGTTTAACCCAATATGGAAAGATCAAACTGTGGCGTGTCTCCATTACTCTAGCTGCATTTTCACCCTGGTATCTTCCAATGAATTTTACTCGATCCAAGTAAACAAAGATGTAAACAAAACAATTTAAGTTTATTTGGACAGTCATAACCACAACCTCTCTCCAAACTTGGTACGAATGCAATGCATCGGATTTATAATACCCTCATTTAATTTTGCTTAAAAACTAAGTTGAAACTCTAGTGTTAGAATTCCTGTTGAGGTACATGATAACATACTGGGCAAAGACAACCTAATACTGATTGATACCCGGAGAAATTTAAACAACATCACAAGAGATCACGCTAAGTAGTTGAGAAGTTCCATTTGAGGCTCATTATCTTATTGCTTCGTTTAAGAGATAAATAATGCAAGTTCAACCTGCTTTTGCAGTCCGGAAATCAGACCGAGGTTAGGTTATTTCTCGAAGAAGAATTAAAAATACGTACTCTAAAGTTCTAACCTAGTAATAGTATTATTCTCTGTTTTAAAAATAGTGCAAGTGGAATATGGGGGCAGAATGTAAATGGATTTCAATATGAGTAATTTTCCTTATTTTTTATCACTCAGGATGTAGTGCTTCTAATGCACAAAATCTACAAGAATCCCATTCCATATTCGTGGGCACTATTACAATATGTTTTACTAATATGCTTTACCACTGTCTCATGCCCAAAACAGTGGTGACTTAAACATGAAAATATTTAGTGCAAGTTTACAAGCAACATTTTCTGACTAGGAAAAAAGACTTCCAGCTCATCGCTCATCACACATCATGCAATCCCCGACTATCACCATCTGAAAGTATAGAGCATGAATAAAGCAACATTGTACTAATTACATACTAGATTCAACAATTTTTCTAATGAACTTAGCGACTGCTTAGTACAAATACACATATTACTCAAAGGCATCGACAACAAAGACAATGACTTTATGCTTCTCAACATATGATTAAAAAACTAATTTGTGTAAGCTACGAAATCTTTAAATTACAATTCACAGGCTATTCACTATTACTGCTTTTGTAACCACATTACATGAGAACTTATCCAACGGTCAACAATTTTGGAGTGTCGAGTCTAAATACAGAACTGAAGAATACTACCTCGTGAGATTTATCTGCTTCTTTGTACTAAACGCAAAGAGCAAGTCTTTCTCAGACTTATTCCCTGCTGCCTCCACCATCTTCTTAAAGAAGGAAACTCAACCTTCCTACTGTACTATTTCAGTATATCCAATTAGACAGATTCAGGATCAAGTTCAGTCAAATTCCTCCAATATCTTTGCCGATAGTTACAGTAGAACTTAGACGTCAGCCACATTGTCAAGCGAGAGATGAGCTTTCAGTCAGATTAACATCCTCAGAAAGAGGCATAACTTCTGTCTCAACTCGCTGGCGGGGTCGAAGATTGAAGGCATCCCATGCATCTTCCGAAGGTATTGACTCTTCATCTATTCTCTTAATTCTGATGAAATTTTTTGATTTTTTATCAATTCAATAGGATCAATAGTGTGATCAAAATGGTTTTGCTCATAAGTAATATATATTCTATACTCGTCGAAATACTTCCGAGCTGATATATTCGCCTTTTAGTTTATCTTCATTGATGGCTTTTTGGTAACTCGGTGTTTAGTATTTTGACAGGTACTGTATTTTTTCTTTTGTCGTGCAAATGGACACATATTTCTATCTATCCATTTTATTTTCCTTGGCCTCTGACCAGAAGAAATAAGTTTTGTCTACAAGTATTTCAGTGAAAAGTAAATCAATCAGCAACAAAAAGAGGGTTCCATATTGGGTCATTTGGAAGGGACTCTTTTTTTGTTCATTGAACTGCCATGATTGATCCTCTGTATCGATAAAAAGCTTTATTTGTTTTCAAAAAATAAGTTCTTTTTAGTTCCTAGACCATCATGGTCACTAGCAAGCTAATTTTGAGAGTAATTGTTCTCGCTTATGGCTTGTAGGGTTATGACTGTGAGAGTTTTTAGTAATATAACTAAGCAAAACTGCATTTCAACATCTTCAACTGTTTGTTGGGTTATGGAAATTATGGAAATTTAAAATATTGTGGAATGAATATGCTGCGTATGAAATTAATGGTTAACTAGCTTTTTGCAATGTAATCGTTCGAATGTTTTCTCGGAAATTATATCATCGCGTCAACGCTTAAGATGATGTCCATGTTTTCCAAAAAAAGGCTTCTATAATAGCACCTGGGTGTATTCATGCATCAAGTTTTATTTCGACTATTATGTAGAGCCAGTGATTAGTGCTAAGAGGGCGCTGAAATTAATTACGAGCGTAATCCACAGTCGAGCTTTGAGTTTTGGATTGGCATTTAGTCACTCTCGTCATATAATTCTATATAAATTTGAAAAATTACGAATTGGGATCTCTCAAGTTTGACATTAGAAATGTCGGACTAACTTACCACCGATCAATTATGCCTTTGGCATATCTACACATATCTCATTCAGTTTTCATCAACATAAATAATGAATGTGAATTAGATAGTCGAAAAATTTGGTCACAGTTCGTCATTAGCTTAGTCACGCTCTTGATTCACAAGGAGTGAGGCTTATTGCTGGTCGGTAAGTGGTAAATAGGTTCAAATTTTCTACTATCGAACTTCAAACTTCAGAGTTCTCAATTCGAGAGTTGACTAGGCGGGCTTCTTAAGTCGTACAGTCGACATCTATCAGTGTGTGCATTGTGCTTACTGCAGGACGATCACAGAAAAATTAGCTGAGGTGCAGAATTTAAGCGAAAGTGGTCGGAGGGTGGATGATCGGACTCGTGCTACCTCGACTTCATTGACAAAACTTTTCACACATTCACAATCCAATCTTAACTAATTTTCACATCCCAGAATGCCATATTCAAAACAAGATCTTGAAAATGCCATCTCTGAGTATCGTGTTGGCCGCTCGCGTATGAGCATACGTGGTATTGCAAAGTCCTATAATATACCATACTCCACCTTTAGAGACCGTATTAACGATCACCATGTATTATCTCCATCTAAACGCCAGCAAGATATTTTTGACCCAGAGAAATTTCCACAAACTAGATCAGATGGTGAAAGAATTCTCGCACATTCTAGGGCAATAGTTCCTTTGAATGAAAAAGCCGCTTTTTTAGAAAGAGCATATTTGAGAGCACTTAAAAAAATTGAACAACTAGCAGCCCAGGCTGCCCAGAAAAATATTCAGATTGAGGCTCAAGCTGCTCAAATCGCGGTTTTGGCCTCAAGAAAACGGCGCAAGATAAGGATGGATCACACATCAAGATTTGCAAATATTAACCAGCTAAAGAAAATTCGAGTTAGACAAACTGCAACTGCTAATGGGCCATCGAAAAAGTCCAAGGATGTGTTACTGTTGCAGGAGGGTGAAACTGCCAGAAAATGGGCTGCTTCGTATAATCCAAAGCCACTCGAGGCTTCTATGGATTCATGTTTGAGAAATTTTCATATATAGAGGTGCGAGTATTTCACTTGGATGAAATTAGAGGCTGAATTTTTTTTCTAGTAGCAAGTTACTGGTATCTCTTAGCACCCAATGTTTTAGATGGCCATAGCACTAATATTGCGGGAGTCAATACGCCCACTCCTATGGGTTGGCTCAAATTCGCTTAGTCATACTTTTATCGGAGACAAAGTGACAAAGCCACATCCAACCCTACTCCACCCTTATGATCACCATCCATATATTTACGACGTACTACGGAATTAACCTTCACTATTAATTGTGTTTACTGGATTAACACTTTCCCAATTATTAATGCCTAAGTTAAGCCTTTTTAAATTTTATTTAAATAAACTACGAATATTCACAAAAACAAATTAATGAAAGTTTTCAAACTGGATAAACAAACAACAGTATGGATACCGTGATTTACCATCGAATGAATCATATCACTAAATGAAGTACTTTTCCCCATCCCTATTTTTTAATTAGGGCAAAAACCACAACATTTAAAGTCAATTAAAGCTACTCGAAATCTAACGACTCTTCTATAACTATGGGTATTAAACAAGTGCGCGCACTATTAATCAGTCCATCCGCAGCTACTAGCTACTACACTATCGTCCTGAGGGTTGTCCCCTGAAGTATCGTATCAATTCTGCCTTTTTACCTCCTTTGAGAATGAGATATTGGATAGGTAGGGAAAAATAGTTAATTATTGCGATGGAATTGGGAAATACAGATTGCGACGCAATTCTGTGATGCTAGGATCAGGAAGTGAGTTATCAATGCCATGAAATGCATAAAAATGTTATGCAAACTTTTCGGTGGGTAAATAGCTATTCTCTCACGTTTGAGTGCTTATTCATATCAACTTTAGGTCAGATGGTGTAGTTATAGGCCATATGTGCTAGTCTTCTGATGACACCTTCCCCACTTGAGACGGAGGATCACTGGTTAGAATCCAGTAGATCCTACCCTCTTAGGTAGTGAAATTCATAAGTTGATAGAGGCACACTTGAACAACCAAAGGTTTTTTGAATGTTTATCCTTTGGTGGATATTCACGGAAGAGAAAGTACAGGAGGTAACTTCATTTCTCGTTGTGATTTTCGCAAATGCTGTTTGAGTGTGAGTGTCTAATTAATCTAAATCACGTAGTCATGATCTCTTGTCCTTGATATTCTCAGACTCCATAAGGACGTTTTTTTTTTAAAAAGAATCTTGACATTTTTTAGCACACATTTACATTTCGCCATATCTTTTTTGGTAATAGATATTAAGTCCATCTATTCATTGAAAATATATGTTTTCAGCATGCCTACTCTACACTCTTCCTGCCTTGCCTTACTATTTTCCCAATCTCGCACTTCAAAATTGATCGATTTTGAAATATCAATGGATCTTTTGGCAGCATGATTAAACAAAATAGCACCAATTACCTGAGTGGCCTAATCAAGCCGCTTGGCTCTCAAACGCACTTTGCGTATGGCTGTTCGTGGAGTAATCAGATTTTTGCTTTTTAATGTCCAATGTGGAAAGAAGAGCAATTGCTCATGATACTGCTTTAACCCGTATCCTTGAATTACGGAAAAACATTTTACTTACACAAGAGCCTTGTTCGTCGAGGTGTGCAATATCTATTTTCTTACGGACCTTGACTGCGATCTTTCCTTCAGGTGTGACAATTTTTAGGATTTGCAATGTCATCCTGAAATAGATCATGTCATACAACAATACAATCTTCACTCACTAGCAACTATTGTTGTGGGTATCAAATGATGTACATTCCCTAAGGCGTACAAAGCGCCACATAACCCCTCATCTAGGCAATCCTTTTTATAATGGACTTCTCCCCCACAAAATCTTAGGATTGTCGATGCTGAAAGGTTCAACGCAGCCAATACACTATATCCCTGATCATAGTACCACTCACAGTCCAGGTTGTTTAAATAATTAGAATTACTTGTTTAAAAAAGCTTTATCAACGAAAAATTTTATGTGAGGCTCGAAATGGGGGAACTGGAAAATATCGGAGGCTTTACAAAGGGTATGGCTAATTCCTTGGGAAAATAATAGATCTTTCTCATGAAGTCGTCATAGTCTGGTCATCTCTCGTTGCAAACATCGAATATGTTCCCGGTTTGCTCACTCTCGACTATTCGCTGAAGAAGTTTAAATCAAAATACCCACTTGTGGCACTATATACCGACCAATTACCTCTAGAGGCGCGTTCTGCTATTGCTACACGTGGGATTCCCATGCAACGTATCAATTTTCTGGCTCCAAAAACTGGATTGGAACACTCTGTCGAGGAAAGATTCTATTTCTGCTGGTCCAAATTAATGGCCTTTGGCTTAACTGAGTATGAGAGGCTAGTACTACTAGATAGCGACATGTTAGTACTGCAAAATATGGACGAATTAATGGAAATGGAGCTAGATACACCACAGCTTGCGGGAACTGGCAATAGAGTTTTTGCTGCAGGATATGCATGTATCTGTAATCCATTGAAAAAAACCCACTATCCTAAAGATTGGTATAAATAATATATTCCTTGTTTGCTCTTTGCCAGATTTCCAGAAATGAGCTTTTACAGTAGTACTCACTTCTTTATTTGCGTATAGGTCTAGAGAACAGTGCCCATTTTTCGCTCAGCATACTACTCCACTCGTTGCGCAAACAGCTGGACCATCCACAGATGCAAAATTACCAAACATCTTGAACACTGGTCTTTTGGTTATCAATCCTTGTATATCAATTTTTAACCATATTATCGATTTCTTGAGATCCGATTTAAAGCTTAGAGTAAACTTCGCCGAACAAGCATTACTTTCGGAACTTTTCCATGGACGTTGGGTTCCATTACCATATACATATAATGCACTAAAAACCTTACGTTGGAATGGTGTTCACTCTGAAATTTGGAGGGACGACTGCGTAAAGAATATCCACTACATTCTTACTCCCAAACCTTGGGAAGAGATTGATTCTGAGGGGAGAAATTTTAGTAGCGAACCTACACATCAATGGTGGGCAAACTTGAATTTAGAAAGATTGGACATGGAAAAAAAAAGGGACATTCCTTGTGATTTCTTTCAAAGTCAAAAGGTCATTGAGTAGAATCTATTACAGTTTTATGTATTATGTTCCTTCAAATATTTGAAAACTCCGTAAAGTAACAAAGAGGTAACAGTTCATCTGCATACATGAAAATCGAGATTTAACAGGTAGTACTGAAATAATCAGATAAATGATGCTGAAATCTACCTGTTTTAAGATAAGATACAATATCATGTGAGCAGTGATTCAAGTCTAAATTATTTCATTATTTATAACATATATATATATATTCTTGTTTGTAACATCGATATGATGTTTTTTACTTAACCCTGATAGAAATCTTAAGAGCCTTTTAAGCCATTTTGCGATAAGTTCAGAAGCTTTTTGAGCGGCATCATTGGCAACATGATTGTCTCTCACCTTCATCAATACTGACCTTTTCACCCAAAAAGATGTGCTCTGTGCTTTAAACATTTTTCAAGTCTTGGTTAGATGCTTCTAATCCTTAATTTGCTCCAACATGCACATTCATTCCTTGAAGGGTTCGTGGGGTATGTCTTTCTACGCTTTCTACACTCCTTTCCATATAAAAATGGAAATTTCTAGCTCCTCTTACTTTTCTTAGTAAGAAGACCCCTGCGGATAGGGAAAATCAAGTACCAGATCAGTCTTTAAAGTGTGGCAATTCTATGACATACTTCTTTCATGTCCCCTTAACCTACAAAATGCTTGGCGAATTTTTGTCACGTGATATTGAGACATCTGAGAAACTAGCCTTGAGCTATCTAAGGATCTTCTTCTGGGTATCAAAGATTGTAGCATTGACAACAATACGTAGTCCCTTGCTGCAAGTTGGTGAGAATTTCTGGTCTAGTAGATCCTAAGTAGGCCGCTTCTAAACTGGAAGGATGTTGAGAACTCTCGGGGGATTAAATCTTCAGAGTCTAGCTATCTTCGGAGCTTAGAAGCTGTACAGTGCTCCCTCCTAATACGCTGGCTAGAAGATTTCGGATGATAAATCTTAGTTTACAAAGAATCAGAAACTTTGTGCGTCGAACTAGCCTGTTTTGCTCCTGACTGTGGCAAATAACTAATAGCACAAAGACACTGATATCGAGATGCTGTAGGTAGAGGTTAGTGTGACTAGAGTAAAAGCCCAATAATCAAAAGCCAAATTGATAGATTTGGTTTGGTGAGTGACTGGGCTGCCCCTGTAGCTCAGTCTCCAGTCGGGTATTAAGCGACATATGCCAGGACGTTTTAGGGGGTTGGCTAACAGGAGTGAAAGGGGTAACCAATCTCAGTGTAGATTGGATTTTCTTTGTAGTTTATTCTTTATAGAAAATAAATAAACAATTTATGACACCGTCTACGTTGAAACTACCGCACATCTTAGTATTTTCACATTCGGGGGCAAATTTGATGCTACAGCCGTCCCAGAACAGACAACTTCAAGACCCCATCTACTTTTGGTATCGTTTACTCATCAAAAATATCTGCAAAGTCAATGCACAAAAAGGATATTCATTGTTAGTACTGTAATTTTCTGCCTTAAGTGTGCTTGCTGCCTCAAGAGCATTGAAAAATCAACTGCCAAGCAGATCGCTCTAGTGCATGACAAAGCGAGAGCACCGTCTCCTGCTAGGTCCAGCTAGGCCGTATTTGATTCCAATACTGGAAGATATTCGCTTTATGGCCTAAGAGGTAGACCATGATCATCTTATTGCCTCAAACAACTATAGCGGCTTACTTTATTGGTAATGAGATCTAGCAGCAAATCATGCAGTGGAACGGCGGCTCAAAAGTGGACGTGATCAGTTGCTATTATGATCTCTAACTACATCTGCTATGGTAGCTGATTACGCCTGATTTTAGAGCCCCAAGACCATCATACAGTGGACTAACATTGATGCAGTTACCGATTAGTTCTTTTTACTTCTTTGATATTTGTTACGCGTGCACAAAGATGGGGAAAACGTTTTCAACCGAATTTTTAAAAAAATTATAACTAAAATTGAAAACTTTTTAAAATAGAATCTTTTCTATTCTTAAAAGGTCAGTTATTCATTTTTATATTTCCTCGCGAACTTGTCGAGAGGTAGTCCTGCGTAGAGATGGCAAAATTACGTAAATTCGAAGTCAAATACAGTGATTTGTTTTCTATTTAAATTTAGTAGTTCAATAAATACGTCAAGGCAGAGAAAATCTGCGTTAAGTTTCGTAGATAATATATTTTTTTTCAATTTGGGTTTTAATGTTGGGATACTTTTTAAAAATATCTTTTTCTGTTCTAATGGATATGATAATGTACGTTTATTTAGTGAATTTGGCAATACACATTAAAGCAAGCCACACTATTGAACTATGGAACTCATATGATTATCTTATGATATACTGTAAGTTACACGGGAGAAAAAAATAATTCTCTAATCCTCTCCCTATTTTAAGTCATTTATTCAATTTACTTCTCTCTTATTTTTAAAGCCATTTGTAGTAATGACACAATATTTTCTTCTTATCACCAAAACCTAGGATAACAACCAAAAACAGAAATTTATACTTTAAGTAAAGCCTGGCCTGATCCCGAAACGCGACGCTAATGAACATAAAGAAAGCGATAATTTGAAAGATCTCTTTTTTCCTATAACTTTTGATCAACCTCCATTAACCAGGCTTTAGCCAAATCTTTTGCTAAACCAAGCCTTAACAGTTTCAATAATTCATCAGCTGTAGTCTCCGCCGATAAATTATCTCTCCAGTCCCAACCTCTTTGTATCGTGTCTCTACCTTCTTTTCCAGGGATGTTTACTAATTGCTTTAGTTGTGAAGCTAGTAAGGAGTTACCAGTTGGATGATGATTGCTCATTCGATTGGAGCCCATATTTAGATGCTGTTGTGACTGAGTAGAAGAAGTTTCTCCTCTAGAATCCATAACGGTATACAAGAAATCAGCACATATTGTATAAATACGTGATGGGATAGAATGAAGGTCCTCTATGGCATATAGGAGAGTTTCGATCTGACGTACTGTCAAAATGAAATCGGGCTGATTGACAAATACTATAGCTTCACCAAGTAATGCAAGTAAAAAATCCACATGAACTACAGCATCATGTTCTATATCATGTAAGCCACCACGAATATGATCACTAGAGCTTGTAATGACGGCTATTAAAGCAATAGAAGCCTGTAGTTTTCTTGATTTAAAATTCATTTTATGCTTTTCCTTTGGTGACTTTAAATGCTCGTCGCGAAGGTCATAGAACTTTCGTAATGTAGCATAGCCACTAAGGGACGAGTGTAAAAGTCGGGCTGCTTCAAAGTCCATTGTGGCAATTTCTGTTAAAGCCCATTGTGGATTTGTTAGCAAGGTTCTCAAGTGATCATCTAGACCTTCCTCTGGGGGATAAGCTGACGATTGAGCCAGCGAAGAAGATATCAATAAATCTAATACATTTTTGACTTTGGTATTGTTGTGAGCAAGGGCATAGTAATACAATACCTCGCCATATTTATGAGAATTTCCAGCAAGATCATCCGCGTATCTCTATTTGAATTAACCTAATAACCAGTCTTTTTCATGAAAAAACTCAACCTGAGCAGCACTTTTCGCGTGACTAGTGAGACCAATATTGTTGAGTGTTATATATAGTTTATTAACAGTACTGGAATCCTCTAGAGGAAATTGATTCAAGAAATCTCGAATAATTTCAATCGAAAGTTCAGTTGAGTCAAGTCTTCCAAGAATTGCAATCGATACTTCCCAACTACTTAGTTTTGTTTCAGGATTGGCAGAAGATTTTAGTTCTTTTCGTTTTGATAGATTATTAGCATAAGTAATTAAAGTTCTATCCTTTATATCATCTGATTTTGAGGTTTTCTGAGTAATACCTAGTAGCTCGAAATCATCTTGATCCAAACTACCCATATTGATTAAACTTTTTTCCTCAACTTGTGGTAGCAATCCAGCAAGTGAAGCAATTTCTGCAACACCACATGATACAGGCCCAGACCAACAACGCAGGAAACCAATAACACTTTCATAATCACTTTGGAAGAGTGAGGCTAGTGCAACTTGAACGTCATCGAGACTATTTATATGGAAATCCGTAGAATCTGATGTCGCAGCTTCAAATGAGATTCTTATCTTCTGATGGAAAAATTTTGGGGTTGAATATTTTGAAGACAGGCGAGATGGCTGTTGGAAGCGACTTAAGATTAAGCCTTGGTCTTTTTTGCTCTCATCCCACCAAACAACGAGTCCAATTGTTGCTTCGCACCAATCCTGAGAGTTTGCTAAAATTGTGCTAATATCTCCCATCAATAGATTATAGAGTGTTACTAAGTTTTGGTATAAATGCCAGGGTATCAAGCTCCTTGCTTTCTTAGCAGCTTCGTTAAAAGAGCCAGGCTCAAGTAACATCTTGTCATCATTCTCGAAGTCATGATCTCTGCCTTCATTGAATCTTTTTAAATCTTCTAAAGCCTGAAGAGCTCGTAGTCTGAAAAACTTCCAATCATTGTTTCTAGAGTTCCAGTCTCCATGAGTAGCTGGGCATATCGTAAAAAGATGTTTGGCAACATCCATAGCACGCTCAACGTTGATCAATGTTTCATCAGAATATATTGGTTGCCTTTGGTTACTACCCAATGTATCAATTTCATCCCTGGAATGCTCCCATCCAGGATTATTCATCATATCGATGACTGCCTTAATCTTACCTCGAATAAGACAGTTAAAGATAGAATCCCAAAAGAGTGTATGATTTGAAGGACTAGGCTTAAAAGCTAAAATCTCTTCATATTGATTTGGATATGGATTATGATACTCATCCATCCATTCAATTAAAGTCTGAGGTAAGGTTATCTCTCTAGTAGTGTAAGATGAAGAGATTTTCCTAGGAAAGTTTATTCTGAGTGCAAGGCTAGCCAGAAAAATTGCCTTGACAAAGCTGGGAGCCTGCGATCCAGGGCCTATGGTTGTAGTATACTCCTCTGAGCGATAAATCATAGTCTGCTTATTGTAGGTTTCCCAAAGTTTCACAAGCTCATCAGAAACCTTATATAATGTTTTTCCAAGATTTTCATTGCCATTTTCCGTATTTAAGTCTTGTTGATAAAGCTTAAGGGTTATAGCCTCTGTTGCTAGAATTAAGTCATCAGATTCTTCAACAGGATGTACAGCCATAGAGGTATACATGCTTCGGGCAATTTCTCGGTACTTAGAGACACCAGATGGTACAGAATCTTGCCAGCCATTTTGTTCTAATCCATCTATTTCATCATCTAGATTCTCCTCTGCAAATTTCAGAGCTTTGGGTTGGAATTTATCATCACTGTCCTGGGAATCCATGGACGCATTACTTTCTAACTCTGAGTCAAAACCATCAAAATCTGGATCCACTTGATCATCTTCAAAACAATATTTATTCTCATCATCTCCTTCCTCATCAGAACGCTGAGAATCGCTTAACTCGTGATCTTCGCTTTCCGAGTATTCGGCCTCATTTCCATCTTCTGTCTTGTCACGTGAAATTTCTTCAATCTCCTGTGTCTGAAGTTCAGTTTCATATTCATTTAGAGGATTTAATTCATTTAAATTTTTTATCGATGAAAATTCAAAGCTTGAACTTCTTTGCGTTGAGGGACGATTTCTTTTGACAGGGCTTTCATCTAACTCTATTAGAGAGTTTGATAAATTTGGAGGTGGACCAACTGGTGTATAAGACTTATCAGGCGATAATGGAAACGGTTCACCTGGTGATGCAGAGAAATCTAGATAAGGAATGAATCCATTTGGGTTTGGCATTTGTTCTGGTGTAGAAGGGCCAGATGAAAGTGGGACTTGAATAGCCATTACCAAAGTTGGGACGAGCCCTGGTAGAATTTATTGATTTCTAGTCCCCAAAATCACATTTAGATTTTTCCAATTGCTGTACATATCAAGTTATGAAAAATCGCCTGATTTTATCTTGATGTATTTAATGCGAAAATGTGAGGCATGGCAAGATATGGCACTGTACTCTGGCTCTGAACTAGTTAGAGTTTACAACGCGTCGCTCAATCGTCGCGCCAAAAATAAGCAAATGCGTATCGTAGTGAAAAGAGAAAATAAATATATCGCTTCTAGTCTATTATGCCACGGTATGATTTGACTCTAGAGTAGATCTTTAATTTAACCAATTTTCTTAGAGAAATTATAACCGTCCAGGCCGGCCAGTGTGGCAACAGCAGTCAGTTATCTTCTAGCATAATCTAAGTTATCCTAATTCTAACGAGATACAATAATAGTTGGTAGTGAATTTTGGCAACAGCTCTGTCAAGAACACGGAATAAGCCAAGATGGAAATTTGGAAGAATTTGCTACTGAAGGCGGTGACAGGAAAGATGTATTTTTTTATCAGTCTGATGATACAAGATACATACCAAGGGCAATTCTGATCGACTTAGAGCCAAGAGTACGCTTTTGCAAAATATCGAGCCTATTTAAAGACTCATACGCTTAACAGGTTATCAATGGTATTCAAACCGGTCCATATAAAAATATTTACAATCCCGAGAACTTCTTTGTAGGAAAGAATGGAGTTGGGGCGGCTAATAACTGGGGTGATGGATACCAAACAGGAGAATTGGTACATGAAGATATCATGGAGATGATAGATCGTGAGGCCGATGGTAGCGATTCCCTCGAGGTAGGAAAAAAGTTTATAAAAGTCATTTATTATTTGGCTGACTACAAAGGGTTTCATGATGTTACACTCCATTGCTGGAGGGACAGGTTCTGGACTTGGCTCTTTTCTTTTAGAACGACTAAATGACCGTTTTCCTAAAAAGATTATTCAGACTTACTCAGTGTTCCCAGACACTACCAATTCGGGTGATGTTGTCGTACATCCATATAATAGTCTTCTCTCTATGCGTCGCTTGACTCAAAATGCTGATTCGGTCGTGGTTTTGGATAACGGTGCATTATCTCGCATTGCAGCTGATCGTCTGCACGTTCAAGAGCCTTCCTTTCAACAAACAAATCAATTGGTGAGTAGTATTATCCGTATTCAAGTTGTTCAAAAGTTGGTTTCTAACTCAAAGCTAGGTCTCTACAGTAATGTCTGCGAGCACAACAACTTTACGATATCCAGGCTACATGCATAACGATCTAATCAGTATTGTTGCTTCCCTTATTCCAACTCCACGCTGTCATTTCCTCATGACTTCTTATACCCCCTTTACTGGCCACAATGTAGAGCAGGCTAAGACTGTCCGAAAAACAACCGTTTTAGATGTCATGCGTCGACTTCTTCAGCCCAAGAATCGCATGGTATCAACAATACCTGGCAAAAAAAGCTGTTATATTTCCATTCTCAATGTCATACAAGGCGATGTAGATCCGACTGATGTCCATAAGAGTCTATTGAGAATTAGAGAACGAAAATTAGCCACTTTTATCACCTGGGGCCCAGCAAGCATTCAGGTAGCTTTAACTAAAAAGAGTCCATACATACCCATGAACCACAGGGTAAGTGGCTTGATGCTTGCTAATCATACAAGTATTGCAACAGTAAGTCAACATTCTTCTCTCTGGCGCCTATTTTATTTAACGTCTCAAAAGCTTTTTAAGCGTATTGTTAGGCAATACGATGGTATGCGAAAGCGAAACGCATTCATGGAAGGTTACAAGAAAACTGCCCCATTTTCTGAGAACTTGAATGAATTTGATGAGGCACGTGAAGTAGTTTCAGACCTTATTGCTGAATATGAAGCTGCTGAAGACGCTGATTATCTCAACCCCCCCGGAATGAGCGATCAAACCCCAGGAGAATCCAGTGACAAAAGAATATAAAGGTCTTTTGCCAGACTCCTGTAGTGTCAAACAACTCATGAAAGAAGAGCAAATACTCATATTCAGTTTAGATTGTACTATTTCCCACAAGGCTAGTTTTCCCTGTATTTTTTACATGATCTATTTTGCTATTCTTAGGTACCATATTTTAACGTTGTGAAAACGCTAGCTTTCTTATAAATAGAAGCCATATTAAGTGAAGGTTATAAAATTTGGCCACATTTCAAGAAAATAAATTTCGCGTCCTGCTAACACTACACTAGGGTTACAGATTTATATGTGATAATAACATAGCTTCAAACATTAAAGTCAAGCCTTGACTAAGTCAAGTCATCGGTTACTTATCATATTTAAGGATTAGACTCCTGTGAAGTCTAAGAATTGCGTTACTATAGTAACAGCCATGACCACAATATTTTGAGATGGTCCAAATTATTTTCCTTGAAAAACTTCCATGCATACATTTTTTTCAGTAAAGATATCAGTTGTAATCATTGCTACAAAATCCGGTTAATTTGGCAAAAATCATAGTTTATTTAAGGTATCCGAGATTTATTTGAATTATACTTTCTTCGACCGCTGCCGCTCCCAACTAGAGAGCGGTGAAACGGGACAGAATTACTACTGTCTCCATTTTACGGGAATTCATAAATGTCGTATGCTTTTTTTTTAAATGTCGTATCGTCAGGGTATCCATGCTGAGCGCTAAGTCTTTTTTTGGTCTAGTTCTTAATCTATTTCTTTACCCATGTGAGAACCTTGTTTATTTACTTAGCTAGAGCTTTTTGTATGACTGTGTAAACACAGTAATCGTTTTCGATTTCTCAAGGCAACTTCAATTTTAACAAGGGAAAACTTGACGAATAAGTTATATTTTTTCAAAAGACTCAAGAAAGATTACAATTGTTTGGTTAGAACACATAGTTGCACTTGAGAAATTACGACGCTTTTTGTGATCAGCCTGTGGCCATAGATTAAGATATGGGTTAAGCGGAGAACTCTAATGCCGATTGGGCTTGTAATATGAAGTACGCCGTTAAATTATCCCAGTTTTCGCTCACTTAACTCCTGCATTAAAATTATTCAAGAATAACCGTCTCAGTTTGGATTTTAAGTGAAAGGGCGATTTCCTGGCTAAGTTATAAGAAGAAAAGAGTCCTAGGCAGAGTATATCGCTATGGCCGTAACAGCGAAAAAAAAGGCCAATAGGCTGCACAAAAGTATTGAGGAGTACGGAATACCAGCAATATGTATAGCTAAGAACGTAATAACTGTACTGACAAGAGGAGATAGATAAGTGGCCATTTAGCTTGTCGGAGACCTCAATCCTTCCAAAAAAAATCCAAACATGTAGATATTAGCTACCATTTCGTTCGTGATCTTGCTAATAAAAAAATTAAGGGAATTTGGATAGACAGTGTCCCTGTGTACAAAGTAATAGCTGAGGAAATGACGACACCATTACCTAGAACCAAATTTTGAGATATTTATTTGCGATTTATGATTAAGCAATAAGAGCAAAGTGGGAAGACTGTAGTAAGAGATTTGTTGCTAAGTCTAGGGTAGAAATACTAATATTAAGGAAGTACGAGAAATAGCCTCAGCAAATTAACTTTCCAACGAATTGAAGATTTCAATTAGACATAAACTGTGTAATAGGCTAGTGTCTTATCCAATCAAATCGCCTTTAAATAATTATTATCAAATATTGCATTACTAATATCCATTTTTACATAAGGCTAATGAAGTGCCTTGTTAATATTTTCTTTTGTTAACTCTAGCGAGGGTTACGGATAAACCGACAGATTGCTTTATGAGAATAACCATTTTTGTCCTTAGTTATTACATCAGTATGTATTCACGATTGTAATGTGATGAGGTAGTTGAGGATGATAAAGACGAAATATCAATATGTAATATGAATCACTAAGTGATGTCATATGGATAATATTGTAAATAAATATGAGAGGTTCCTCAAACCTTTTGGATCTTTACTTCAAGATCTTTTCTCGTACATAGCTCTAAATATTTTGTGAATAACAAATTATTTTTAGACCCTTACAAACTGATCGACAAGTATACCATAAACCACTAACGGTTGTAAATGTGAGAGATATCCCAATTGGAATAGATTGTGGTGATAGAGGTGAGAGTAATTACCAATAATCAATTCAATTGAGAAAGTAGATGCCTCTTCCCTTAAAATTCCTCAAACTAGAAGTGAATTTTTGTAATATGCGGGGGGTTTTATTTTTGAATAGTTGAGAAAAAAAATTTACATCTGGTTTCTCAGTATCCAAAGTAAGTAGTAAAGAGAAAAAAATATAAGAGCGATTTTCAAAGCCAGCTCATAGATAATAGAGTTATCCATTATTTTAGGCTTGAACTCTAAAATTATTATTGATTTAGACAAGAATATTCTGATGATGATCCGAGGACTTAGTAGGTGTCGGCGGTGGTAGTGGTCGTGGATATGAGCAAGGTGTGTCACGTAATGGTTAGTGAGAAATACTTTCTTCGATTTTTTGAAAAGAATTTATCTATTAATTCGAAGTAACAAATGTGTTTTTGGTATGACCTCGGGTTTGCTTTATCGAATTCTCCATGATGTTTATCAAGAAAATGATGACTTTGGGGAAGCAAAAGAAAAAGAATAGTTTGCACATATAAATTCAGTCCCATGCATCTGGATCTATTTCTGTGCCCAAATCTCTATCTTCTAGGAAAGTTCTCCCAATAAGTTGAGGTGGTAAGTAATCTTGTCGGACTCTACCATCTTTGTAATTTGGATTATATTTGTATTGATCACCGTGACCAAGTTCCTTCATTAATTTAGTGGGAGCATTTCTGAGCGAAATGGGGATTGGGAGTGCAGCAACACCTGGTTCTCGTAGGGCAGCAAAGGCATTATTGAGGCCCCGATAAGATCGAGTGCTTTTAGGGGCGAGACATAGAGCCACTGTAACATGAGCTAGAGAGATCCTACATTCTGGCATCCCAATCTTTTCGGCTGCGATATATGCACTAGTTGCAAGACTTAACATACTATTATCTGCTAATCCAATATCCTCGCTGGCGATAATTACTATTCTACGAGCAATATAAAGGGGATCTTCACCAGATTGCAACATACGAGCAAGATAGTATAGAGCTGCGTCGGGATCGCTACCACGTACAGATTTATGAAAAGCTGAAATGGTATCATAATGTTGATCACCAGCTCGATCATAAACCAAAGTCTTAGTAAGAGCAGATTTTATCTCATCTTTTGTAATTTCTGCTCTAATAGATAGACTGAGGGCTAGTTCTAGTAAGTTTAAAGCAGTGCGAGCGTCGCCATCAGAGAATGCAGAAATGTATTTAAGAAAATCAATGTCAATTATTTCTGGAGGTTGATCTATTGATTTTAATGCTCTTTCCGTGATGTTTAAAATATCATCATCAGTGAGTTTTGAAAGGACAAAGACTCGACAACGAGATAGGAGGGCATTTTGCACCTTGAATGAAGGATTCTCAGTCGTTGCACCAATTAAGGTAATCTGACCTGACTCAACAGGACCTAAGAACACATCCTGTTGAGTTTTAGTAAATCTATGTATTTCATCACAAAAGATGATCGTTTTCCGTCCAATCATAGTCAGTTCTCCACGGGCTTCTGCAAATATTTTCTTGCACTCGGCAATACCTGAGCTTGTACTATTGATTTCCACAAATTTACTTCCAACTCGAGATGCAATACAACGAGCAATAGTTGTCTTTCCAGTACCAGCTCCTCCCCAAAGTATCATTGACGGTACTCTGTCTTGTTCAATCAGGGCTCGTAAAACTCCATTGGGACCAACAAGATCCTGCCCATAAACATCATCTAGACATTTTGGCCGCATTCTTTCAGCTAGTGGGGCTACCTTTTCTAAGTTGTTTTGTTTTTTCCTCTTTGCAAACGGCTCAGAGTCCTTCGAAATATTAACATCATCCTCTTGATGAGTTGCTTCAGGAGCTGGATTGACTTCTGTGAACGACCTTTTTGTTGGAGTAAATAAAGCCGTGTCCTGATTTGATGGCAAAAATTGAGAACTGCTGGTTGGATTTGACTCTAATTTAGTTGTTGTGAGAGACGCTATACGTTTTGCAGGTGTCTGGAAAAATGACGAGACGCTTGGTTTCTTTGGATTCGGCTGAGAAAGGGGCACAGGTGAACTGGGTTCTATGAAGTTTTTGCATGATGAATCAATGTGAGCATTTATATCTCTTGGTTTCACTGCCCTACCACAAATGGGACACTCAACCATTCTTAGGTGGACAAGGTGAAACAACGTACACCTTTACCTCCATTGCCTAGCCTAGAAAGTATTGGACAGGGATTAAAGGCGCGTAGCATCTGCTACGCGTCGATAAAGCAGATAATTTATGCATCTTATCAATTGACAATTGACAATAGCCTAGTAACACAGTAACATACATTGCGATTGGAAATAAATCTTGAAAGATCAGTCATTTGAAGAAATTCATAGACTACCACCGTTTTGTCTAACAATCGTGCTTTTTTCGCTAGATTTAAAAGTTCCACAGTCATCTCTCATAGTTATCTCGTTACGGACTAAAAAAGGGTTGATGCCGAATATCACGAAGTCGATAAATTCGATGACTAATTGTGAGCTATCGCATTCTGTTAGCTCTGACAAAAGCACGATTTTGACACTTAATGTTCACGAGTATACCCAGTATAAATAATAAAATCCGTGTAAGACGCTCACAAAAAGCCAGAATTAACTTTTTTTTACTTCTGTTTCACCATAAGCGTTGCTGGATGTTATGGTCTTCATTTTTTAAGACTGAGAAATGATTTGACATGATTTTAGTGGGTGAGAGGCATTATTGGATGAGTATAAACTCGGAGCTTGAAATATCTTCAGTGCAAGATGAGGTGTCTTGTTAGGCCAACCCTCATCAAAAGGGAGCATACGTCACATAAAATTCACTAATGACTGCATTCCAAATCTAAAAAATATGAACATTGTGACTATTTTATTGGAAGCTAATTTATTGGAAAAGCAACGCGTTTCCTCTATATTCAGAGCTGGGCATGAGGAAGCTGGTCTATCATTGGGTAACTTGGAGAAAAAATTATCTAACAGAATTAAAAACCAAGTTTTTGAGAAAAGAGGATGTAATTGTTGGGATGATTTAGGACGCAGCATTTTTTTCGCAGACAATCTTTTCACAAATGTATGTGAAGATGTTGCTACGGTAACGCTTAAACTGACGGGTAGTAACGATGCACTGTCTATCTCAAGTTTTCACCAACAAGTAGATTAAGCTCTGGCTTAGTCTTTAAAAATGCTCATTGTTTATAAATGATAAAAGATGAAAAGATGATGATGTACAAATATGGCTTACGCCTTTCGAGAATGGCAGATAATTTATAGGAAGAATCATCATCTAAATTCAGTTTAAAGTGAGTTAACAGATGTATCTACTTTAACGTACTGTCTTCAAGGCCAGCTTACTAGCTCTGCTCAGTGTGGATAGCTAGCTAGAACTAATAGATTGCCAAAACCATTGTCATCGCTTTGGCAATTTATACCACATTACACTACAGGTTTCTTTGTACTGACAAGAAATTCCTACTCGTTCACTTGTAGCAATTTCTAGAGCTACAGGTTTGTAAATGACCTATTTAGCACTATTAGAGATAACATTTTCTAGCCAAGGTGCTTTGTCATCGAAATTAAGCTCATTTTTTGGAGTATATTGCTTGATAAGCCCAGAAAGAGTCAATACCTTTGTTGTGGTTCGTAAAGGAAAAATGGTGACCATAAGGCTTCAGTATGAAAATATATGTATTGTTATCTATCTAAACTCTATCTCTTTATTTATTTTGGAAGATGTCTCTTACATTTTACGTTCTACGCGATCTACGCGTTAGCCCTGTCCTAGCTAGTCCCTATATGGCTTAGCTTGTCATAAATATCTAGTTCCCGTAAGATCATGAATGGCGGAAATTATCCCCTGCCGGAATCCGAGAGGTAGTAGTTAGAAAACTATCAATTTCACCCTCCCTTATTGGAAGAATCAAGCCTGTCCACTCGGGGTTTGCCTTAAGCCCT
>PEDP01000443.1:0-24582 GCA_002918395.1 Erysiphe pulchra | reverse complement strand
TTCTTTCAACTACTTTACTAACTTTCTTTAAAACACTACAACAACTAACACCACGCCACCTAGGCTCCTCGGTGCCCGAGGAGCTGGCCAGAGTCTAGTCTATTGTAAATTCGAATATTAGATATCCAATCATGCAGGGGTCCAGAAAATCATTTTTCAATCCAACTCAAGTTATGGTCACGAAAATGTTTTCATTAAAGCCAGAGTCCATAGTCATACCGACATTGATTTGCATCACATTCTGTTGGTGGAAGGTTTATATGATCTAGTATTCCTCTAGATTACCTAAGAAATAACTAGTCTTGGTCTTACGCCAAATTTCAAAAACTCATACTCTTTGAAAGTCAGTCATACTGAGAGCAAATTTCATGTTTACTCCTTTCATCAATATTTCAGCGCCAACTTTTCTAGTGTGTTGGGTATAAAGAAGAATGAAGTAACTGTCGGGATACTATAACACAGTGCAATAGCGTAAATTCTATCTACGTTTCTGTTATCGTGTTTTTATTATGGTTATGAGTTAAGAAATAGTGCAATGGTTCTAACTTATGAGTATGATGATAAATTCGTTCTTGATTCGATGTATCTGTATTTATATATATATATATATATTAAAGGTAAGCTAACCGTAATCCACAGGGTGAATGTCTACACATATATATACATATCATTCTTCCTGATAGACTTACGCTATTATCACATGATCAGACATCAGATAACCTATAACCTTTATTATCACATTGGGATGAAGGTAGGAACATAACTACACGTTTGAGACGTAATTAACATAACACGGGATAGCCGAAGACGGGATATCCGAACCATTTGTTGTATTGGCAAGATACATAAAATATGCTAGCTAATCATAGCAGATCTTGCTGTACATAACACTTTTCTTATCCCTTCTTTCCCTTTTCTAGAAATCAGATTATAAATAGGGGTCCTATTTATAATCTGATTTCTAGAAAAGGCAAAGAAGGGAGAAGAAAACACGATAACAGAAACGTAGATAGAATTTACGCTATTGCACTGTGTTATAGTATCCCGACAGTTACTTCATTCTTCTTTATACCCAACACTTAAAGGGGTAATATTATTGAATACGTTAGATTTGTATTTATAGTAGTAGATAGAACAGATAAATTTCCTTTCGGTAGATTTTGGTAATTAACTGATTTATTATCTAGACTTGCTCTATTGTCACCAACATCAATTGATCCGGCGACAAATATCACCAATACAAAAGATATTCAGTATTTAAAGGATTTCAAAACTTTGATTAACTTTCCTCCGCTTTTGAAATGCACCTACAGATAGTGTCCTCAATGTTCAAATTGTCCAGTAGCATGTTTGATGCTCTTCCTAAAATAGCAAGCTTATCACTAATAGAAGACGACAAAAGTTATCTGTTGTGTTCTGGGAGTAGAAACGGGTAAGAATCGTATATAATATCGTAGAATATTCTTTTACAGAGATCATTGGAATGTTCTGAACAATACTAGAAGAATTTTGTATGTGAACAAGGATTCAGAAAATGTATTTAAATTTTCACGAAGCCTAAATACTTTCTTTAAACTTCGACAAGGTAAATGAAATGGTTTCACTTTTCTCTCTAAGCCATGAATTTATAAATTCCCTAAAATGAAAGGTACCCATCAAACTACTAATATTCAATTTAATAGTCTTACATTGCTTGGACGAGTGACAGGAGTTAAAGCTGAAAAAGTGCAACACTAGAATATCATATTCGCTAAAAGTATGGTATATTTTGAAACACAGAATTTGACAAGTTTATCCTAAACTCGCAAAATTGAACAAGAACTTTTAACACCTGAAGATAAAAAGGTCAATTAAGAATGTTTTAGAAAATGAGGTCGGATGGAAGTTTTTCGATTGAAAAAATCCGAGCTTTTTTGTAAGATTTAAGGGTTTAAGCCTTTGGGTGAAAGAATTTAGCCTAAATTTACCGGGACTTTTGCAATCTAAAACGTAATCGAAAGTCTTTTAGGCGGCCCAACCTCTGAAAGCTTCTAAAGATTAGATCGACAGAAACATGCGTTTCCTTATTTGATGGATTTTTATATTCGGATTGAGGTGAAGAGAAAATCCGATCAATTACTTCGAGTGTATGGGATAAATTATTTCTTATCCCCAAAACATCTTTTGGGGTGATCAAAAAAAATTGTAGGACATGCTGCTATATACGACTTTGTCGAAGGAAGTCTGACCTGATATACTGATGATTCATATCTTCTTTTAGACATGATGCTTCCACACTAGAGTTTTTAATGATAGCTAGAAAATGTATATACTTACATCATTATTCATATCAATGATTCACTACATCAAATTTTGACTTCATCGTCTCCCAACAGGATTTACGATATGCCTTTGTTTATTCAGCAAACTTTTTGGTACATCTTGTCTTCGCTGTAGTACAACATGGTTGCTTTGTATTCGGTTCGTAAGATCGTACCATGCTGTAGTCAACAGGATATTCTCGCGTGTTAAATTTCTTAGCATAGTTTCATTCGTATTCTATAGATGTGATTAGTATGAACTTAAAGGTTATTTATTTGTAAATGATTTAATTCTATAATCAATAGAAACGATGTGCCGAGTTAAAATTAGATAATTAGGCTAACACCTGCAACAGTATTGGTAATTATATTTTAATTACTAGTAATTAATATATAATTACCAAAATTGACTTGCAAAAGCATGCTTTTGAGATGAAAAACTTAATTAAATAATAATACGAAAATTTCACTTGCCTTTTGTTTATCTGATAAATTTTCTTGGGCTATTTTGGCTTTATCCTCAGGATATTGGCTCATGGACTCTTTTATTTGAGGCTATTCAAGAAAGGTTAGTTTTTTCTGTAATAAATGGAGAAGAAGCTTTATATATATTTTGAAGTCTTTATAAGACTACTCTCAAAATGATAAATGTGAAAAATTTGAGTAAAGAATTAAAAATATAGATGTGAAAAAGAATAAATTAAGTCAGGGAGAGTGAAAGTCGAAGTGGAATTGAAATTGAGGATTTTATTTCTAAAGCTTTCGTTTTTCGTTGCACCGCTTACCTCATAATGTTGATTGTGAAGAGCATGTTCTTCCAGAAATTTAATATGATCATTGATAACCGAGGTCTTATCGTTTAAGGTAAGAATACCATTTGATAGAAGCGCAGCAACAGCTTGATTCTTCTATTTAAAATGATTAGCCAAAATAATCTTAATACTTTCATTAAGAAAATTTGAATTCTTGGCGTTTTTCACAGTGTGTACAAGGAATTCTTTTTGTTGTGTGGGCACTTTTCTCACCTCAACGGCTTCACGATCTCGTGCAGATGATTCTGACTGAAGTTGAGTGAGCTTTGCTTTAGTAGCCGTGAGTTCTTGACTAGTTTCTAGATACAATTTTCTGGTATTTGCGACAGACTCAATTCTGTTTTAGCACCGGTCAGAATTTTACCAAGCCTACTTTATTTAAGAGGTCATTTGTTTTTTTGACTAACTTTTCGGCTGGAGATATTTTCAACAGCGCATTTGATTGTTGCTGTTCAGTCATATGCTTTTCAAATAGCTCTTTATACCTTTCTTCAAGTTGTTTTCTAGCTCTCTCTGATTCTGCAAGCTCAATATTTAGTTGTGCTACCTCTGAATTAGTAGTATTATTTTGAATAGATTTGATCTCAGCCTTTAATCTTGAGTTCTCCGATGCAAGATTTGGTATATCTTCAACCTGCTCAAGTTCCTCTTCGAGACTCATCCCACGTTTACCCATAGTAAGAGAGTCCGAACAAAGCTGTCCCGAAGAGATTCGTAACTGTTCCTGTAAATCGTTGATGAACTTCTCGTCATGTTGTTGCCTTTCATTAAGCTCTAAGATTTTGTAATTTAACAATTGTACTTCTTGTTTCAGAGCGTTTTTTTGGCTTGAGATTTCGACAATGTGAAGTTCTTGTTCCTGAAAACGGCTGCTATACTCTGTAGCTGTTTTTCTATATCTCGAATTTTCCTCGAAAACTTTATCATAATCTTTCTGGTTCTCTTCAAGGAGGTCAATTTTCTCCCGTAACTCTGCATTTTCTCTTTGCAGCGAAGTGTGATTTTCAAGTTTCTTGAGATAATGTTCTACCTTGTTAGCTTTTTTTGTAAGATTAAGATTCTCTTCTTTGAGCTCTTTAAGTTCATCTTGATATTGAGTTAGGCAAGTAGTTAAGGGTCTGAGAGAGGTAAGTTCCCGAGTCTGCTTCTCCTTGAGAATTCGGTCAGCTTCAAGCTCTTGTTCTTGACTGGCAATAATTTCTTCTAATTCCTGAATCCTCTCCATCTGCTTCTTGATGAATATCGCATGATCCCCATCTTTAGATTCTTGAAGAGACTTTAATTGACTATCGGTATCATTACTATGTTGGATGAGGTCATCATGGCTTATAGTTAATCGTTCGAATCTAGTCATGAAATCTGCGTGCTTTTTCTTTAGATTATCGTATTCGGCATATAATGCCGCATGTTTTTCTTCGAGTGCAAGAACAGGATCTGTTTTGAGGGAAGTAGATCTCCCACTTTGTTTAGTTGCCTGAGGGCCAAGCGACTTCGCATGCAGTATGACTTTTTTGATTTCCTCTTGAGCTGGCGTGCTAAGTTTGGTAGTAATTAGATTTATATAATCACGATTTTTCGGACCTTCTACAGCTGCCATAAGAAAAATAGTGAGAAGTTTGATCGTCTCTTGTGGATCATCTTGCCCGGCAATAGCATTTAAATCAACTCTACTTTCAAACGCAACTGAATCAAGATTTGGACATTTTTCTCCAATGTATCGTAGCAATGATTTATAAACTGCCTCTAACTTCTTTTTGTTGCTTATCCACTTAGAAGGACCTGTGTTCTGTTCGAGACATTGAACAGCATAGTCTGAGTTTATATCCTCTGTTGCACTTAATATCAACCATATGTTTACAGGATTGATAATTAATTCTTTCTTAAACTCACCAAGCATCTTAGAGAAAACAGTTCCATCGGATAGGTCACCAATTGATCCAACCTTAGTCACCAAAGGAAAGGTGTTGACCTATATAGTCAATCAGAAATAAAGAATCAGAACTGATGATAATCTAACCCAGTTCAGCAGCGTCAGCTCTGTGACACGATCATTCGCCATAATTATCGTTTTTGCTATGTCTTTCTAAAAAACCAGAATGGTAATAGATTGCTCGATTTCAACGTGATTGCGGCTGACATCTTGGAGGAACCAAATAGCCAAAATCAATATCAAGCAATACCATAAATTGTTTCATGTGTGTCATCGCAGATTGATGGAGGGAAACTTTTAACCCATGATGATGCCTCATAAGAAGGCTGACTCTATCGTAAGGCTGAGGTGGCAGATTATCTCCCTTCACTCACTGTCTGCTTTTTGCTAGCTTATCGCTAGTCCATCTTTCTTTTTACAATGTGCACGCATCAACTGAATAAGTTTGTTAAAATGTTGGCGTGTATCTATTCTAGTCAACCTCAACCAGATCCATAGACAAAGAGTTACGCCAATTGGCTCGAATTAGGATCTCGACCAATCGTCATAGAGCTTTGACCCTTAAACCCATTTCTAGCACGGAGAACAACGAGTGTACTCTTCACGGTGAAAATTTCACCATCATCTATTTTTGTTTGAGTTAAATAATTTTAGGACCAAATGCAGTAGCAATTCGATACCGTAATAGAAAAAAAACATTTTACCAGTAGTCGCAATGCTTTTTATGATCGTGCTCATCAATTTAGTTCGAAATGTTGAACTGAGTGGATATTGTTACGAGAGCTCACAGCTTCGGTAAAACCTGATTGTATAAAACCTTTCTATACGAAATTACGGTCTGTAAGAGAATTTTCTAAACTCTCGTAGGGTTTTACGCGTAAAACAGGAAAATTCTCTCTATCAGTAATTCTCTTAGGCTAAAGTAAATCTTTGAGAGGATTATTTTGTCCGTAAATGAAACCTTAGGCCAAACGCTTGATGAAGAAAGACTCTGGATGTCACACTACCACAAATTGTTGTTCAATAGTCTGGGCACTTACTTACTTGAGACAAGAGGTGCTTCGTTCGGGTCTGGTAGGGTATTCAAATCGAAGAAACCTCAGCACAAAACATTCTACAGAGAAATAGAGTATAACCTCACAAAAAAGTTCGGAACCTCAACTCTACCAGACTCCTATCGCCGCATTATCATCAATATCTTTCAAACAAAGTGCTTTTGATTAATTTAGTTATCGGATTCACTTCCACACCTCGTTATCAATTAATCTAGAGAATTAAAGCATTAAATATTTATTAATACAGGCTCTCTATCTTATGGATACCGGTAAAAAGAAAAAAGAATCTCATGTTTTTTTATTCTCCTCACAATCTCTAATTTTCATAGAAAAATATACAGTTTAAGACAGTCTAGAGGCTTGATACTTGAATTACTTCTAAATAGAACCTTTGTGTGTAGTGGATAATAATGTTGGGCTTCAAATCTGACATTGATGAAGACTCGTGTGGAAGTTGTTAATTAACTGTCTCGACATTATACTCCCCCGCCCTTGTTATGGTAGGCGACGTCATGATACGTTCAGCCTCGCGGGAATTTTCCACTATCTTATTGTAAAAGGGCACTCTCTATCGCTTTTTCACTGAAACTCTACATTAACAAAGATCTTTCATATGCTTTGATTCATTTGTAAAGTCTGATTTATCAGCCATTCTATTAGAATTTAATGTCAGTTCCAATCATTTATATAATTTCTTTAATTTTTGTTGAGTTACTGAGACACGACACTAAGAGTATGAGACATTTTGGCATCAAAAATTATAAAGTGTTAACATTAAAAGAAACTAATTTAGCTAATCTAATTTGATGAGATAAGAGATACAACTACCGCGCCCTCATTGCACCAGAAATTTACCTCCGGGCTTGCCCTCGCAGTTAAAACGATCCGCAATCCTTGTGGGATCGTTTTAGAGTATGATTATCTGTATCGTATACGAAATCTAAGCGATACAATAAACCTTCCACCAACAGAATGGGATGCAAATCAGTGTCGGTATGACTATGGACTCTGGCTTTAATGAAAAATTTTCGTGACCATAACTTGAGTTGGATTGAAACATGATTTTCTGGACCCCTGCATGATTGGATACCTAGAGATGCATAACGGATTTACATCTGTTGTTATTAAAAGCTTTGAATTTAAATTTTGAAGCAAAAATTCTAGTCCATGCCGATTGTTGAGCAAAGTTAAATCCTGGATAATCTATAGACTACACCACCATTGTTGATACAGTTGAAAATGGTAGTAATTCGCACACCTTTGCTCAAGGTCCTGCTGGCACCGGAAAAACCTTCTTAAATACGACCCTTTGTAGTTACTACTGCGCCAAAGGTTAGGTTGTTCGCTATGTTGCGTCCTCCAGGATTGCCTCCCTCCTACCTTACGGTAAGAACTTCTCTCAACGCTTCGTATACCTTTAGATTGCGATGAATCTTCTAGATATCATATTTCGAAGCAGACCAATCTAGCAAAACTCCTAAAAACAGCACCCTTGATAATATGGATTGAAGTTACTATGCAGTCAAGTCACTATTTTGATGCTGTTGATCGGGTTCTCCAGGATATTAGGGATAACAAACAACTCTTCGGAGAGATATCAGTTATTTTAGGAGGGGATTTCGCACAAATTCTTCCCTTTATGAAAAGATGTGGTCAGTATGATATCTCCAATGCTTTAATTCAATGTTAAAATAGATGGCCCAAGATTAGAGTTCTATTTTCAACTCAAAACCCGTAGTTTGCATTAGGGGGGTCAAACCACCGGTTTACATCTGGGTTGGGTGATCTACCATACAACCAAAATCTATTTGGTGTAATTTAACTTCCAGAGTGGATTAAGACCACTGATGACCGAGCAAATTTCCGTGAATATCTATCTTTCGTGATCATGATATACTTATCCCTCGAAACGACAACGTTTATGGTTTCAACGTTGAGATCGCTCAGTTAATAACTGTTGCATCTCACGAATATTTTTCAGCTGATCAGATACAAAGTGATGAGTCCGGACACATAAGTGACTATACACCTGAATATTTACAAACACTTTTCGGTCAAGGTTTACCTCTGGGAGATTAACATTACAGATTGGAATACCGATAATGCTTTTTAGAAATTACTATGCCAAGCTAGGCCTATGCAATGGAATACGCCTCATAATCACACGTCTATGCAATCATTGCATAAAGTAAGAATCTATTCACACAAAACACTCGCTTTGACGGAAAAGAGCATGTGATTTCAAGAATATCAGTAACCATCACAGAAGATTTCCGCTTACTCTTATTCGAAAACAGCTTCCCATCCGACCGTGTTACTCTATAGCTATCAATAAATCGCACGGTCAGACCCTAAAACGTGTAGGAGTTGATTTAACAAACTCGGTCTTTTCACATGGATAATTTTATGTCAAACTATCGAGAGTAACTGATATTGAAGATATGTTAGTCCTGCTATCCTGTCGCACTAACTAGATAAATATTCATTTACCCAGAGGTTTTAATACGACCATAATCATCCAATAGCCAGGGATAAATGAGTATGATAGAAATAGTAAGTATATGTGATACATTTGCTATTTTCACAACCTAGCTTCAAACAGCTTCTACTCTTAGAAGTAGCCATTCGGTGTGAAACCAGTTAAATCTACCTATAATTCCTACCTTATTCTTGGTAATTCTCGGTAAGACCACGCCGGTAACTGTATCAACATCATCATTACCGGCAAAGACCAAAGTCTTCTACGGCGAGACACAAATTAGATTTTTTAATGCCTCACTCTTTTTTAAAAATCCCTCGTAAACTTCCATAGATGCTGCAATATGCGTAGTTATAGTCATCCATCCTTGGTATTTATTGACCGAGAGGCCGGGAATAGCATAGATGTCTATATAGTTAATATTGCTTTCCATCTTCTTTTTAAATAATCGCGTGAGACGAATTTCCAAGATGAGGCAGCAAGCTGGCTGCAACACTATCATACACAAATGGACTTGCAGAATGTTTGGCTCTATTGAATAGCCGATTGTAGGCCTCTTCGACAGTAATTCTTAGCATACCATGAAGCGTATTATTAATTTCATCAAGTGACTCCTTGGATATCAGAACTGTGTCTCAGATTTCTGAAATAAAATTTACCGAAACAGTCTTGGAGTATGAGGTGAATGTAAAGTCTCTGAACTGGATTTGAGCAATTTATATCAAAATTTCCTACTTTTGAAGCTTTAACCATTAATCTCTAGCATTAATCCATTCTTTTTGTATTGTGTTTCAACTAGGATCCCCCAGTGCGAAATCAGAAAGCACACTCCTTGAAAAAATTAACAAAAAATTAATAAATTCATCAAAGTTTTAGAATTCCTATGTTTGTAAGAATGATTTTCTAGTCCACAAAGTGGTTTAATATCTCAATAAAAGTTAACAGGACCTTTTCAAAGTAAGCCTATGTATGGGTCTCTCGTTAGAGATTGAAGATTTGTTGGATGTAAACATAAATATTTAACGTGCGTATAATCTTGTAAACAATAGCTTGATTATGAAATTGTGATCACAGATGCCTGTTGTTTTTTTACTCGATCCGTAGTTGTAGAAGCGTCTAGAGACTAACACACGAGCAAAATTTAAATTTCCTGACCAGTCGCGAATACAACTCAAGTACAATGAAGTATATTATGGTATTCATAGCTTTTCTTGGTAGATAAATCATGCTTTGAGCATTTATAAGAAAAGCGATAGTTTCATCTATTGACAGCTAGTAACGTTACGATCAGTAGTATTTTCTGCTTTTCCATTTTAACTACTTAGCATTATACTAAAAGTAAATCAGTAGTGTAGCTGTTTTACTCAGATAGGTGAAAAATTGAGAAAATAGAAAGATATTTGAAGCTTGAAATCGATGGTCTCTTAAATTTAAGCCTCGCACACAATGGCTGCAATCTCTTCCATTTCTAGTTGAGCCTCTTTAACATAAGCCCCTAGAATACTTCCCCATTTTTCAGCAAAAAGACAGGCTAGAAGGTGTTTACATATTGGAGGAGACTCCAGTTTCTTGTTTTCAGGGTGCATAGTCCCAAATGCCCATACTCCTTCTTGTCTTTCTCTATCATCCAGCTTTTCCTTGTCGGGAAAGTCCTTGAAATCAGACCAAGGGAAGTTACTTGACTCAGTTACCGGAAAAGCTGAGAATGCAAATGCAGCACACGAACAATTCCATGCCTTAAGGTGGACGGTGTACGTTAGAGACGATGGAGGTGCTGCTGCGAAGTGACTTTGACGTCCAGGTAATTTAGATGTAAACTGGGAAGAGCGAACCTGATATAAGCCATAGCTATAAGAACTTATTTCACTGATTGATCTTTCTTTTTGCATACTATTAGACTGCCCACACGAAGTTCCTGGAGCTATGAAACTTTTAGGTGGTAGCATAGACTCCAAATTTTTTTTCTCAATGCAATTATCTACATTAAGTAATGATATTCTAGTAACAAGACCACGATCGAGAAGATCAAATGCCTGAAGGAGTGTAGAAGAAGGGAGGAGAACATGTAATGTGGTTAATAGGGCCCATTGAGAGTTTGATAGTGCTCTAAATGGATTTGAAGAAGAGGATTTACTTGTGGAAGGACAAGCCAAAGGAGGAGATGTTGTAGTGAGTGTTACCAATATCGAGTTCAAAAGCTCTATGGGCGTTGGTAGTGCCATGATATTGTTGTGATGATCCAAATCTACTTAATTGCGAGATGATTATTTTTGTATGTGAACAAGAATGGTAGGTAGGTTTCATTTTACAATCCGCAAACAAGAACGAGCCCAAACAAAGAAGACTTTCAAATTCCCTTGAATTGATAAAGGATAATGGGTGATTATTTGTCTAAATCAAAATCCATGGGATGAATCAAAGAGTATTCTGTT
Source organism: Erysiphe pulchra (assembly GCA_002918395.1). Lineage (NCBI taxonomy): Eukaryota > Fungi > Ascomycota > Leotiomycetes > Helotiales > Erysiphaceae > Erysiphe > Erysiphe pulchra. Next base: position 13,574 of record PEDP01000443.1, on the reverse strand, counting down.
TGATGTAAAGTTTTGACCCGAGATTTTAAGCAGTGATTAATAGAATTTTTTAATTAATTTATTACATAAGGTTCTGACAGAACATAGTCTTACCATGCTAATTTAATGTAACGTTCCGTGATTTTTATTGATCTGTTGTTTTGGTTCGCACTAGAATTAACAAGATCGACTACCCAATATTAAGTGTTCAACAACTTACTACAAGAATGTCATGTCACCTTGTGGCCCATTACGCCTTTCCAGATATCCTTAAAACGAGGCTTGACTTGAACGCACAGATAATCTAGATTTTTGACAAGACCTCAACATATATTACAGTTTTTATCCGCAGTGAACGATATGATTGATTATTAAAGTACTAAACTCAGAGTTCATGACTTTCTCCACAAATTAATTTTTTAGCACCCAAGTTACAATATTAGGATGATTGAATGTGAAGAGATGATTCACAAGTGAGGAGAGATGGGTTGTCTTAACAACCAAACTATGTATACGCGACGCGCCTGACAGGGGATTTTGACATAAAAGCGAACGGAGATAAGTTGATTGGGTAACCAACCACAAAGAACCCCTCCACCCCGCAGTACTCTAGATTTCGCTTTTTTTTTTGAGATCTAGATTGCCGACCTGCATTGGAGAACTTATAGGTTCATTCGCGGTGTTCTCATTATTTTCATATTCAGATTCTTCTGATATTGGAATTTAAAGATGATAACTGTTGTTTTAGGCGCTCAATGGGTATTTAAAAATTCAAGAGCCAATCAGTTGATTAGAGCTAACTCAAATTGTCTAGGGAGACGAGGGCAAAGTAAAGTCAATTCCATTTAAATCAAAGAAACTTCTAACTCAAAAATATAAATTCAGGGTAAACTAGTTGATATATTATGCGCACAACAGAAGTTAGTATGTCGAGCACAGGGAGGAAATAATGCTGGGTAATTCCACTCATAAAGTATTCAACTTGTCTTGCTGATACTCTTAGACATACTATTGTTGCTAATGGCATTACGGTATGTTAAATTCCTTACTTATTGAATCAAATTTTCTAGATCGTAGCACCTCAACGGAATAATAAGCAAAAACTGATAATCTTTTTTTTGTTTTAGTATGATTTTCGTGGGTTTTAACCATGTGAAATTCTCGGGTGTGCACTTTTGATGTCTTATAGATATACTGCCCAGTGGTTTACTTAACCCGAATGCCAATAACTTGGTTGGGTCAGGATGCGTTGTACATATTCCTGGATTACTAGAAGAATTGAAGAATCTCGAAGCAAAGGGTCTCTTAGATGCACGAGAAAGATTATTCATTAGTGACAGAGCTCAGTAAGCTTTAGCTTTACTCTGAATATCCTTTTAGCTACTAATTTGGAAAGCGTGGTACTAGATCTTCATCAAAGATTGGATGGCATTGAAGAGGCTGAACTTGGAGGGGGTAAACTAGGTACAACGAGGAAAGGTATCGGACCTTGCTATAGTACAAAGGCATCTAGAAGTGGTGTTCGGATTTCAGAAATATTTAATGAGGAGCTATTTGAAAAAAAAGTTCGTTCGCTTGCGTAAGTTAAATGTTTTTTTGTGTATTCAAGTCTGCAAAAAGCAATTGAAGTTCTGATGTATTATCCTTCGACAATTAAATTGGATCTTTAAAGCATTGCTAAAATTTTTTAATAGTACAGGCTTTAAAAAACGATATGGGGAATTACTCCAATATGACCCTGAAGAAGAGATAGCTAACTTTAAGGAAAGTAATGATAATCATCTAGCTTCATATGTCTCATAGTTTGAATACAGGAATACCGAAGGTTATTGGCACCATTGGTAATAGATCAAGTGTCACTTCTTATAAGTGCGCAGCAGTCTCGGACCCCAATATTGATTGAAGGAGCCAATGCTCTTATGGTAAGCCCTTAATTAATTTAAAGTTCTTTTGAATAAGTACATTCTAACAACAAAATTAGCTCGATATTGATGCCGGTAGCTACCCTTTTGTTACATCCAGTAATACAGGGCTTGGAGGTGTCTTCACTGGTCTTGGTGGATTGAATCCTCGAAGTAAGAAAGATATTATTTTCTTGATATCTCCCTCACACTTTATTTAGACGTTCAATCTATTATCGGGGTTGTAAAAGCATACACAACAAGGTTTGGAATCTTGTGCTGAATGCCTAAATTATTTTAACACTTGAAACAGAGTTGGGGGTGGACCTTTCCCGAGTGAATTGACCAATGAACAAGGTGAGAAACTCCAAGTTGAAGGAAAAGAGTTTGGTGTTACTACGGGCCGTCCAAGACGCTGCGGATGGCTTGATATGAAGATCGTAAAATACAGTGCAGCGGTTAACTCTTACACGGCTATTAATCTCACGAAGTTGGATATTCTTGATAGTAAGAAATATCAAATAAATGGAGGAAGAAGGCTAAAATAAGTTTACAGATTTCCCTGAGATCAAAATAGCTACAGAATACCGTCGTCCTGGATCTAAAGAGCCAGTTGAAGGATTCCCAGCTGATTTAAATCTCCTTGACAATATTGAGGTTGAATATGTAACAATGAAGGGATGGATGCAGCCAATTGGTAAATGTAAAAGATATGATGATCTTCCAAAGAATGTAAGTTTGTATAATCCTCCCAAAAAGAAATCACACTAAATACCTAGTGCCGTGAATACATCGATTTCATTGAAAAGATGTTAGAGATCCCAATAAAGTACATTGGTGTAGGACCAAGACGTGAAGACATGATTGTAAGATAAATGTACGAATAGAAACCTAATCTACCTCTAGTTATGAAGAACAATAACGGATATGTTGATTTGCATCAACATCTTCTGAATCTTGGCATTTAGTTTCTTTAGATCATGTTGGTATAAATTGATAGAAGTTCATGCTATTTTAAAGAGACAAACTAAAGAAAAATGAGACAACTTACAGGGGATTTAAGCAGATTAGTAAAAATGAACAGCAAAAGTATTTAACATTAGCATTTTTTAGAACTCCCCTACCATGTACCACCAAACGTTCCAATAGGTTTATACTTCACGCATATATCTATATATTCATCATGGAGTAAAAGGTTTCAATTCTAATACCTGGCGTATCCAATGTTTGTGGCCAGCCTCACCGGGATAGACCAAATCAGCCTGTCTACGATTTTGCTGCAACAAATGTAATTATTTCTTGATCTGATAAACAATAGATAAATACTCTCCAGATGTTGCATAGATGCCTCCTCACCACCCTTCCCCTCTGGATGTGAGACAGTAACTAAAAAACCCATAACAAAACAGCAAGGAAACTAAAATAAACTTGACTGGATCAATTGATTTACCATTTAGATTTAGCAAATACACTTTTAATTTCTTGGACTTCGCAGATAACAATCTATTTTAGCGACACATTAAATCGCATCACTAAAACGCCTACCCCAGCTCGCAGTAGATTTGCACATTTATCGATCCGTTCTGGTAACAAAAGCCCCCAGAAAAGTCCAATTCGCACGAATGAATAGTACAACTATACCTTTCAATATCCTATCAATAAACGAAGGCCGTAGCTCTATTGCTCACGAAATTGCTCTTAACATTGCTTTCGATTTAAAACTTGATGTGTTACTTGTACAAGAATTCTATATATTTAGAAATATCTCGAGAAGAATTTCCAAAAAAAAATCCTACTTTTGAATGTTTTCTCTTTACTGACTGACCATTGGTCTGTCCGACCTCGAGTACATACTCATTTTATGCATTTTACATGTGTCATCTCTTTTTAAGCTCAGTGGATTAAAAAATACTTTTGGATTTGCGGACGATATGGAAATTTTGAAAAACATCACCTACCCCAGAAGAGAAGACGAGGAAATTAGCTATAGCTATCGATCAAGCTTTATCAAAGGACTGTTCTGAAGGACTAATTTTTGATCCTGAAAGATCCGAATTACTGCATTTTATTAGGAAATATTGAGACAAAAACAATAAGCCCCCTGTCATTGCTGATGAATTTATGATTCAAGTCTACCTCAAATAGCTCGGAATACTCACTTCTTGAATGAAAATTGAGCTTTAAGCAACACGTTAGCATTCAGAAATCAAAAGCCCTTCAGGTTGCTAACGCCCTCCGATGCTTTTGACAATAAAATTCGAGGGATGCTTCCTCGGTTATCCAAGCAAGTAATTAGTGCATATGTTCTTCCAATTGCATACTTCGGTAAACCAACATGGTAGTTCGGGAAAACTAGAGAAAAAAAGAGATTGGATTATTCGCAACAAAGTTGTAACACATCTGAATATGTTAGAAAAATTGCATGGAACAGCGGCTAGAGCTATTTTACCAGTCTATCATCTCACTCCCTCTATAATTCTTTACTGAGAATCATAACTTAATCCCGCCGAGCTCACAATTGAGTATTTATCTGGAAAAGCCGTTATGCCAACTCGAAGATTAGATTCCTTTTATCTTTGTTCATAAAAGTTTACAGGCTCCTATCTAGACCCCGAGTTACACGTTTTTCTCGTAAAATTAGAAATGTTCCACCTTCGTAACAAATAGACTTTGTATCTCGCCCTGAGAGAAATTTGGCACATATAACAGACCTCACTAGCAACCTTTGAATTTTCCAGTTCATCTGATAAAAGAGCGAGTATATTTCGTAATTTTTTTTTTCAATAGCTTGCCCCAAAAGTGACATATCAGTCTATACAGATGACTTCGAAACTCCCTAGATAGCAAAGCAGGAACTGGATTTGCCATCTTCTAAATTGATCGTCAAATAAGTTCCGAGTCAAGCCCATTAGATATAAACAAAATGTTGTGTGATATTGAAACGCATGCCGCACTCCATGGCATCAATACTGCATTAACCCTCCCAAAAAATTCGCTTTACTAGTGATTTGTAGCTATTCATCGACAATCAAAGGGTAGTGAAGCCACTCTCAAAGTATGAAAATAGAAAATTCTCTAATAATGTACAACGAAGCTGTCTTAGATCTCTTAAAAGAGACAGTTCCTATTGAAAGCCTAAGGATGTTTAATTTTCAATAGCATGAATTTTATCATAAGTGGTCTGGATCCAGCTTTCCCTAGGAATGATCTGAAGAGATCGTAGCTTACTTCTGTAATAGGCATACTAAAGAAATTGATTTTTCTAATTCAGTAAATTATTCATCTATTTTCAAGGTCACGAGCAAGAGATCTTTTGTTTAGCGTCTTTCGCTGACGTTATAAGTAATTGTCTAAACACAGAATAGGGGTAGATTTTTAAATGATATTCAAGATATTCATTTTGCCATTAACTAATTTTTTCTCAAATGCCTAATCTGGGTCATAGTTTTTTATTCAATGATCGAACTTATAAAGCTTTATATGGCGTCACGTCTCTAACTTTCATTTTCTCTGTAGGCAAAGATGTCCAAAATATTCTGATGTTATAGCTTGAAAAACACCACTTATTTCATGGTCTATGGTTTATGATGTCCTGGAGCGATTTGGACTAGAATTAAACACCTTGATGTTCCACGGGTTATCATTTAGGGTTGTACTGACAAGCTCGAGTGCTTGTAGGGTTATGGGTACATTTAAGTTTGGATTTGTAGAGAACTTGCATTGAATCCGAATCTCTCGTAACTCGGGCAAAATTTTAAATTTCGTATTACTCTTTAATACTGTTATTCCATCGTGAGCTCGATAAAAGGTCACTTAGTCTTCGTTGATATCTGTAAGGATAATTTGACTAATATCACGGATTTTGTCAATCAAGATTGTTCTTCCATATCTTTCCGCTATTTTCATAGCTGCTTCAATCATTTTGCCCGTCTTATCTTGAAACAATGTCACTATTTCAAGAGCACGCATACTTCTTTCTTCACTTTCTCTGCATTCAAAATTAATCATCTTCAGAAGAGTTTTATCAAGGTCAAGACGTATCCTCTGAAGATATAGCTTCTGTTCCCTAGAGCTTTTCGTGTTTTTAATAAGTTCTTGTTGCTGAGAAATTAAAATTTTCTTTAATATAAACCCTTGTTCAAGTTCTCCAAGTTCATCGTCATCCTTGGTAGCATGACCAACTTTATTTTCTAAGGAACTAAATAATGGGACCTGGAAGTCAAATTCTGAAAGGAGTGGACGTGGAAAATATGGATATAAGTCACCCCCTTTCAGTATTATACAGTGAAACTTATTATTAGAAACCGCAACAGGAAAGTACGATTCCGTTTTCAAGCCAGAAGCGAGTCGAGAGAGAAGACGAGTATCGAGGAGCGGAGCCCATTGAGCTTGAAAGGGAGTTCGCCAGTGAAGAAGAGTGAGAAGAACTCCATTTGAATCATAGATGAATGGATCCTGGACTTCGTCAGTAGATACTTTTACAATTTTGCATTGTTGTATTCAAACCCCATTTTCAGAGAAAAATACTGATCTCAAAGTGACACCATCTGGAAGAGCAACAACATCCTCATTTTGACAGATTTCGTCTAGCTTAATATTTTGAATTGTGTAAAGGAGCTTTGTATGTCCATAGGCATCTACAGGCCCATTTCCTAAGGTTAATACATAATTTTGCCAACTTACACAAGTAACTGATGGACAGCTCTTTTGTCGGTAGACTTTAAATGGAACACCAAAAAGAGTATAAATTCGAACATAATTGGCAGTTGTAGTGACTGTAATGTAAGACTGGCTAAGTGAAATAGAAGTTGCTTCTTCATCTTTTGGTAATTTAACTCGCCAGTCGATTCGGGCCGTCCAAGTCTCGTGTGGTCGATAAAATATAGAAGCGGGTGACTCATTCTGGGCCGGACACGAGAACAAGGTACCATTCTCATTGAGACAGGCCTTGTCATAAAGAAAAGTATCAGTAAAGTGAAAATCACGAAATAACTCTTGATCATAGAATTCTACTGTGACTGTGTTATGTGTGTCTTGATCTACTGTCCAAACAAAACCAATAAGATTCAAACATAAGTATTTCCGATTTCCCCGCCAAGGTGTTGACCCAGGTTGAAATGATTCATGATACTGTGGTTCCCAAGATTGAATGCGATGCTTGACTATGCCACCTATCGGTCTAGAATCAGAATTTGGTCTCTTCCCGTTTTCATTCAGGCCTAGTGCATACCCGGCACCATCATCGTCACTAACAAAGTCGTAATCATCCGGTCCCATGACGCCAGCGTCAAGAATATCATTTAAACTATCAGGTGATCCTTTTCGTACACCACGGTTAGGTAAATTCTTATGGTTAATCATTGGAAGTTGATTTTTTAATTGATTTTCGGCAAGTGGATCATGTATAAAGGGTGCAGCTTGTAGTGGTAAGTCTACCATATAAGAATGTTCGACAGGTACAAAATCATTATAAATATAAACTTCTCCCTCCATATTGGTGAATGAAAGGAGGTTTTTGGTCGGGTGCCATGCTAAGTCTATGACATTAGCAAATGCATAAGTAGCCAAAACTTTTTGATTTTTTGATTCCCATAATACTATCTTTCTATCCTTGCCGGCAGATGCTAACATAGCGCCATTTTTTGACCATGCCAGAGCAGTAATTTCGCCAATATGTCCGTCAGAAAAGCTCCTCTGGTTTTCCCAATCTTCTATTGAAACAACTTGAATATTTCTTGTAGCAGTGGGTGCAGCAAAAGCTCTTCCATCCGGGCACCAAACAACTTTGGTACAGATTTCATCTTCTGTCTCGGCTGTTCTTATTAGACCGTCAATCTTTCGAATTAAGATAGGTGGGTCATCAGAAAGTGAGTATATGTACACGATACCATCTGTACATGAAAGCGCGATTAGTTTTCCACTAGGATCGAAAGATATGTATTTAGCAGGCTTCGTATGTTCCTGGAGAATTTTTAAAGATCTAACGTCATTTGTGTTAACTATCTTGACAGTTATTTCATCACTCGCTGCGGCACACCATTTACCATCAGAAGAAAGATCAACGTCTCTTATCGGAAGTGAACATCGTATGAGATAGTTTTCGAAAGACATTGTTTTTAATGAATATCTACTTATATTGCCATCCTCTGAGCCAATAATAAAAAAATCATTCTATATAGAGAGATTAAAAAAAAGTCTACCTCCACAATTTATTAACTCACGGTCGATGCAACACCAGTATTCTGTTCTGGACAGTCATCAATATTTGTTGGCTCCCCATCAAAACCTGTCTTATAAACACGCGTCGTATTATTTGACCCGACAGTTATTAATCTTGTTCCATCCGGTGTATAAGAGAGATATGTTAATCCTCTGGTATGAGCTGGCCTCGGCCTCGGCCTTAATGGAGTTACCGCAGTCATCATCACTTCTCAAATCACATAGAAACGTCGTTTTTTGGTTAACTATCAGATAAAAACTCCCATTAATAGAGTGTCACGATAGTGATATTAATTGTGTTTGTAATCCAGGGATTTAAATTTGTTACCCTTAACTGTTCGCTATTTTCTTTTTACCTTTTACTATTTACTGTTTACATACTAATCTGTTGCTGGGCCAATAATGTATGGGCTTTAGTATGCAATATGAGGGAAAAGGAGATCGAAACGTATATTGAAATTTACGTTAAATTGTATTTTACATGCCTTGCCCCTGCTATCTTGAGCCGTAAAACAGGAAAATACGCTAAAATATGCATGGTCCATCAGCCTCACGCTATTTTGCGCTGGGCTTGTGCCTGAGGCTATACGGCTTATAAATAAATAAATATGCATGGTCGAAAAAAGTTAATTTTGAATCAATCGAGCATTCAGAATGGCAATTCAGTGCGAAGATAGCTCTGTATTGCCATGTCTAGCGCTATTTTAACTCATATCCAGTCTTTCATTATAGTGTCTTTCTTTTACGAGAGGAAATACTATTAGTCGAATGCTTCGCTGACATATGATAATATTGATAAACTGTGAAGTGCTTCTTGACCCACTCTGATTCAATAGCTCTTGGCAGGGGAGACTCTAAAAGTAGGTGTTCAAATATCGCTTGGAGATCTATTCGATTCAATTTATGAGGATGTTGAATCCTTTCAAAATCATCTCGAGATGCTACCCCTTCCTCATCCTGATGTAATTCTTCAACGATTGGAATGCAAGATTAAAATGCTACAAATGAATTAGGTGTAGGTGGTCTTGACAAATAATCCGCTAATTCGTTTGCTTTTCCCAAACGATACATTATTCTAACACCATAATGCTCAATTGTATCGAGGAAGCGGAGGATTCGATTCGGTTGTTCCATTTTGTTATTCAATGTTTTTAGACTTTAATGGTCTGTTACTACAGTAACATCGCCACCCTCAACCCAAAGACGCCAGTGTTGCAGAGATAATTAAATCCCGAGCAACTCTCTTTTCTGGGCTGAGTATCTTGTTTTTTTTCAGTCAACTTCTTTGAAACTTTTTTGAGCCCTATTGAACGCTTTTAAAGCCAAGTCAGCTTCTTTTTACAGTTGCTTATTGTCTCTGACATGTTTGGAATGTGCTATCTTTTCGGCCTCAGCAGTCCTTCGAACTTGAGAGGCTATTTCTCTTGCTTTTTGTCTCTCTTGTAGCTGAAGATCCTTTTCCTTTTTCCGCTGCACCGCTTCATCCTCATTTCTCCTGTTCTTACTGCTTATGAGCAGCCAATATATCTCTCACCCTCTTAAACTCTCCTGGGCACATAAAAAGAGTAGCACTTTCGCCTTCCGATCGCAACTGCTGAAGTGTCGTCTTTTCTCAAGGCTTTGATCATTTTTCTCGGATTAGAGTCGCTTCCAAGTCCTCAATAGCCAATCGATAGACTGTGTTTTGAGCTGACACTCTTTCGTAATCGGATTTGAGACTATCTGTTATTTTGGAGGCACTTCTATTAGCCTTTGTAATTGTGCGATTTATACGCTTAGGGGATCGTCTGCTATGGCCAGGAGAATCGAACGTGAGAGTTGGGCTTGTGTAGTCATTATTTTCTTTGGAGCATCAAGAACTGGGCGTAGATCCAGGGGGTAAATTCCGGTTATTCGAAAAGCGAATGATACGTTCTTTAACTAAAGCTTGCTTGTACGCAGCCCAGAATAGCACGAAAAAAACCGCGCTTCTTGATTGATGCCAATCCAGATGTTGTAGCAATTAGCTTGTTTAGAGTATGGGTATAGTACGTTGCAAAAGAACTAAAGATACCATTGTCTAGAGGCTTTAAACGGTGAGTAGAATGAGATGAACAGATTCCAAGTAGTATAGAAAGCTCCTTGCAACGCTTGATGAAGTCTGGAGTCATATGCGATCCATTTCCGTTAACAAAAAGTAACCTCCATGATCACCTATCACCTTGCTTTTGCCTTCAACTCTATATCAAATACCTCGTTTAGCTAGCTTATCCCATGTTCATTGGAGGTTCATCCATTAGCAAGCAGTATTTACAAAATAGCAGCTGTGTTCATCCGGCCGAAAATCCTGTAACCAATCATCATATAGGTCGCCAGAGGCCGCCTTGTAGATGAGAGCTAGAGAGCGCTACCATTAGCATAGATTGTAGCTAATACAGTTTCCCGCTCTCTATTACAGTCCTGGCCAGCCATTATAAGCTTGTTATTCTCATAATTCGCCTTTGTGAAGATGCGTCGCGAATTCCAACTGATCCAAATCATGAATCCCTTTTCCTCCATCCGGCATAATGTTGTACTCTTCTAATTCTCTCTTATGTGGTTATGGTGTTTGCAATGAGCTCTGGTTGGTAGCGAGCGCTGAGTGGGGATCACCTGTACCTACTTGCTCACAACTTTTAGCATTCCATGCTCTCCATTATAACGGTTAATTCCCTTATTTACTGGGTGTATATGATTCTAGGATCTTATACCTAATTTCCATTTTTTAATTGTAATCCAAAAAAGGAGGTTACTTCAATGAATAGGTCATCCGACCCAGGTCACTTTTTTGAAACCGATGCTTCCAAGGCAGAAAGGGCTCGCAAAGCATCTAAGTCAGGAAATAAAAATGGGGGTCCTATAGTTCTACAGTCAAAGATTCTACATGTCATTACTGATCCATTTAGCTCACAACATGTCTATGTTGCAGAGAGTGCTGGCTGTGCGAGGAGAATTAATATTAGAGTATGGAAATTGTTTATTTTTATTAGTCATTGAATTGACAATCTTACATAGAACAAGAAAACAACAAAATTATATCGAGGACCAAGTGCCCCTTTAACATCTCTGGCTATTGGTAGCGATAATAACTCTATTTTATTTGGTGCCTGTTGGGATAAAAAGATCTGGAGCTGGGATCGAGAAAATGGGGTTGCATCTAAAACCTACGTGGGTCACTCTGATTTTGTAAAAACAATTATTACAACAAAACTAGATGGTAAAAATGTGAGTTCAACTACAGTCGTCATTTCGCGAATACTTTTTTAACCTAAACTCTCAGATCCTCATATCTGGTGGAGCAGATACAAAGATCATAATCTGGGATACAGCTACTAGCTTACGTCTTTACATACTTCAGGATGTTCAAAACAATATGTTATCTCTACAAGATCTTGCTATTGATCCTTACGCTTCGACAGAATCACAGATTATTCTCTTCTCAGCGAGTAGCGACCCAGTTATTCGGCAATGGTGTTTAGACTCCTTAACCGGCAAACAAAAAGTGGACGAAGCTGTTGATCCAAAAATCAATAAAGTAAAATCTATGAAAGATAGAATTTATGAGCATGAGACTAGTGTCTATAGGATCTTATTCTCGGGGGATGATGAGGATTCAAATCTATGGACTGCAAGTGCTGATGGAACGGCAAAGTGTCTATCCAGGATGAGGAATTGGGTCACAGAAGAAGTCTTTGAACACGGGGACTATGTAAATGCGATCGAAATTTCTAAAGATTTTGTTATTACAGCTGGGCGCGATGAAGATGTGAAATTGTGGAACAGAAACACAGGTGAGCTAAGTCACGTTTACGAGGGTCACTTCGATCAGGTGACTGGTCTAGTTCTAGTCGAGAGTGGAAAAATTGTTGTAAGCGTTAGCATCGATGGCACAGTGAGGTGCTGGCCACTTGGAAAGGAAGATTTAGAAAAGGAAATCAAAAAGAAAAATTACAATCTCGAAGGAGCCCTTGAAGAAGACGAGGTAAATAAACCAAAAATCCAGATGACAGCTGAAGAAATAGCCGAACTCGCTGAACTTATGGAAACTGATGAGTAAAAATTAAAATGTAAATACGGGCAGTAATTACTTAACGGTAATAACTCAATCCAGAGATATATTTAAGTATCAGAAACTCACTATTTATCAATACATCAACTGACTTAGCATATATATTTAATTGTAGAATATTACGTATTTCCTCAATTATACGTTAAATCTATACACGTCAGTCATTCCATATTAGTTAGTGGCTAGTATGATGTGTTTCAGGATCCTTGAGCCAATCTCTAAGATACTACGAAATTCTACACATGTCACATATTAGATATAATAAATATCGTTTTTCTCAAGCGAGCGGAAATCCCGCCCAAAATTTTGCATCTGTTGACTATCGACCTGTTATGAATCGTATCAGAATGAGAGTCGAAGCCAGAAGGCATTAGAGGTTAAGCTGTAAGTCACTAAGTAGAAGTCTCAGATACAAAGGATAAACGCAAGATGAGACTTCTCTAAATATGAGGTCGAAATAGATCGAAGATAAAATAAACAAAGTGATTGAATTAAGTATATCGAAGTATAAATGGTAATAGATACAATTCTTGATAAAACAAAGTTGCTGAGCTGAAAGTTGAACTGAGCGGAATCCAGATATTATATACACGAATTTCCTAATTCCAATTCTCTGTACAATTTTATAAATAGATTAACGTCATTGAGATTACCATCATGTTAGCCTCAAAATCAAATACAGTCAGGCTTACCCGCACTGTCACAATAGCCTCATTATGAATGTTGTAAGAATGAATAGCAGAACCTACATTTCTTAAAAATAACCTTCACAACCTCAAGTTACGCGAGGTAAGCGACTACGTCATTAGCGATCAATATATTATCACGTGAGCTGAAATCATCTCATAACGTCCCTTAATGTGCATTCGAAAAAAACTGGTCATGTGAGGATTACATAAGCTATCAATGATTTATTATTTAAAACTGGTCATTAAAGAATAATTTTGAAATTATATTGACGTATTTATTCATTCTGAATCAAAGTACACTCAATTTCTCTATGAAAATACTATACGTATAGTATTATATCATCAATTGAAATTATTTGCAAAATGCAATCCTTCTAAAAGATCCACGTCGCCAACTTACAAACCATCGCCCGCCGAGACATTCTACCGGGTTCACACAGTAGCTACTGCCAGGCGTAGAAGCTGTGTTGATGCCTAAGAAGAGGTAGTATAATGGGAACCCCGTCCCATCAAGCTCCGCTAGAACAGCGGACAGACTCATTCCCTTGTTATCATTCAAATGTGCTATTTGTTTGACTAGGTATTAAAATATCTGAATTTTTCGTTCCGATCGTGGCATCTATTACAAGTTCTTTGGATTTAGTTACAAGACCATTTATTGTACCATTAATATATATGGGCAGGCAATGTAAGTTACCC